>RJWM01009972.1:0-65552 GCA_004363535.1 Dasyprocta punctata | reverse complement strand
GTAAATACCGTATTGTCTCCCTAGTGTAAGAAATGGAAAAGTATATGTGATTCAGAGTCTACAATGGATACTGTGGAAGGGTAGAGAACAGCTCAAAGAGCAAAGACAATTGGGAGGGGAATGGGCGGAAAGGGAAAAGGGAAGAGGAGGGGATATAAACCTGTATATGTGTATATGTAAGATAACTAAAAAGAACACTTCTCAATGTATTCGTTATTGAGAGGGAACAATTAATACTCATATGATTGGATCAATCTTGCATGTCTATATCTGTTAATGTAAGAAACCATTTTAAAGATAACCATGCGCAAATTGCAACCATTGTCAAGCTTCTATCTTCCGGTTTTGTAAACCTGCAATGTTGTGTATTTACGCTAAAAAAAAAAAAAAAAAAAAAAAAAAAAATTTTCCTGTTACTATTCAAGATATATATATATATATACACACACATGGGTGCATATATATATATATATATATCCTGAATAATGTATATATATATATATATATACACTATAGTATATATAGTATATACATATAGTATATATAGTGTATATATAGTATATATATAGTGCATATATAGTGTATATATAGCATATACTATAGTATATATATAGTATATATGTATGTATACATACATACATATATATATATGATTTATCTTTAAGGTAAATCTCACAAGTGTGTTTGTATGCATGCATGTTTTGTGCAATATATATTGTGTGATTCCATGTAGAAAAAGAAATTATAAGTACTATAGCTCCATGCTTGAATTCATAATTAATTGAATTATTTGATTAAACTATGTTCATTTAAGGGCAATACTGAATGAATTACTATTTTTAAGTGAGTTGGGAAGTTCAAATATAGTGAACTTTCACATTGATATATAGGATAGAAGCAAAGAATAAAGTATTTGGGCATAAAGAAATACACTATAACTGATTAATGAAAAATAAAACTTCAATATAAGTGAGAAAAAAAGAGAACATGGCATCTTGGAAACAGTAGAATCTACATTGCAATAAATAGAGAAAATTAAGCCACTGAGGCTGACTGGTCTCAAAAGTGTGGACTACAAGACTAAAACAATGTCCTCAGGACTGTACACAATTACCCAAGGATGGAAGATGGAAGCGAATGAACAGCAGAAAAGGATGGCAGAACAGTTGTTTAGGAAACAGTTATAGATTCCTGAGTCTCAATGGAATTCAGAGCTGTCCATCCAATTGTAAAAATTAACAAAAGTTGTGAGGTTTTATATTTCTGGAGGGGCCTATTAAGTGTAAAATGATTGAGAAAAGTTATTTCAAAAGTTTCAAATGCTGAATCAGGAATTACTTTCATATTTCCACACACAACAAGGAGGCATACTGTATTTCTGTTAACAAAGATGAATCAGTGTGTGCATATTTCACTGGAAAATATTTTTATGAAAACTTCTTATTTTTTATTTTTATTTTTATTATTTTTTTATTTTAGTGAAAAAAACATAAAAAAAGACATATAAAACAAAAACAACAAGCAAAAGAGACAAACAAATGACTAGAGTAAATACACTACAGTAACATTGCAGATTTACAAAATCGGATGACAGAAACTTGACAGTGCTTGCAATATTGTGCATCGTTATCTTCAAAACGGTTACTTACATTAACAGATATAGACATGTAAAATTAATCTAATCATATGAGCATTAATTGTTCTTTCTCAACAACGAATAGATTCAACAGTCTGTTCATTCTAGTTATCTTACATATACATATATATAGGTTTGTATCTTTTCCTCTTCCCTTTTCTCTTTCCGCCTTTTCCCTTCCCAGTTACTCTTGCACTTTGAGCTGTTCTTCACCCTTGCATAGTATTTACTATAGATTTTGGATCATATATACTTTTCCATTTCTTACACTAGGGAGACAATACGGTATTTACACATGTGAGTTTGATTTATGTCACTTACGAGTATGGTCTCAAGTCGTGACCATTTACTCACAAAAGTCTCAATGCAGTCTTTCTTAATAGCTGAGTAGTACTCCATTGTATAAAAATACCACATCTTTTTTATCCATTCTTTGATTGATGGGCACTTGGGTTGTTTCCAAGATCTGGCTATTACAAATTGGGTTGCTATAAACATAGGTGCACAGATATCACTGTGGTATGATGGAAAACTTCTTATTTTTTACAGTGTTTTGATTCAAAGAAAGTTGTAAAGATAATGTTGAGTTTAACATACTCTCCACATAAATGATCAATCCTACATAAGTGCACTATAGTTACTATAATTAATGAAATGATAGAAATATCTTTACATTAAAACTTATATTTTGAAGTTCTTTAATTTTCATAATGTTTTTGTTTGTTTATTTTTCTGTACCAACATGTCATTCAGATATCCTTAACATATTTAGTCATTAAATCTCTTCTTGGCTATGACAGTTTCTCAAACAACTTTTTTTTTTATTTCAGATGGCCTGAATGGTTTTTAGGATTCCTGCACAGGTGTTATGCTGAATATCCATCGATTGGACTTTTTCCGCTTTTGAGTTACATTACACTAGAGTTTTGTGTTTGGGAAAGAAGATCACAGTGTTTAAGAAGAAAGCTTTTTATATCATACTGTATATGCTTCAAAGTATTTACCAACATGGAAGTCACTGTTGATGCTAAGCTTGCTCACCTGCCTGAGGTCATTTTTCAGATTTCTCCAATACATTTGTTCTTTTTTTCTTTCAATACTGTACTTTTTTGGAAGGTAGTGATTTTAAGCACCCACAGTTAAGTTATGTAGACTTATGCTGCACCTCTTTTCTTTTTTTTTCTTTTTCTTTTTTCTTTCTTTCCTTTTTTTTTTTTTTTTTTTTTTTTTTTTTTTTTTTTTTTTTTTTTTTTTTTTTTTTTTTTTTTTTGTTGTTGTTGTTGAACTCAGTACCTTCCCCACCAGGTGGTTGCGTAAGTCACTGAGCCAAACTCCCGGTCCCAGTTTTTTGAGGCAGAGTCGCACTATTCCACCTCTTAATAGAAGAGAAACTGCATAAATGATTTGGAATTTTTTGCATTTAGCGATTTATCTCACTCTTTGGCCACATGTATATTGGTGAATTACTTTGGGTGCAGATGTGTTTAGATTAAGTTCTTGAAGATAACTCAAAGATAATTCCTTTATCACTATGTGATAACATCTCCTAGAAAACCTCTCTCCTATAGAAAGGCTATCATGGCTTCAGGCCTCTTTTAACAAAGACCTAAAGACAAAAACAGAAAGAAATAAAAACTTTAAAGGTCACAATTTGGTAAACATGGGATTTTGAAAATGTTGCTAGGATTAAATGTGTGGCACTTGAAACATAAGGAAGAGAGGTTTACTTGGCTTATGGGATTAGACTGTTCAGTTCATTATTGGCTCTAAGAAAGGAACATCATGGTACAGAGAAAAGCTGCCCAACCCATGGCTAACAGGAAGCACAAAGACAGGAAAGAGCTGGGGAGAATAACAGGTTACATCCCTAGTGATCTGCCTCTTCCAATCAAGCTTCATTTCATAAGAGCACTTTCAGCTGTGAATTGATGAATCTGCTAGTGAATATAAGGCCCCCAGGATCCATCCACCTAACTGAAAGTACCCCCTGAACACATGAGACTTTAGGAGGACATTTTAAATCTAAATCACTACAGACAATATTCAGCCTATAACTACTATTCAATTAGAAGACCTTTTCTGCAGAAAAACAACCTCATATAAAATAAGTGCTCCAACACACTTAGGTACTTTTTCCTTAGCAATGGCTTGACATAATCTCAAAGTAAATGGATATGAATACTTCAATAGGATGAGCAATGCTATTGATTATATGAATGCAACCTGGCTCAGAATTTAAAGCGTTGAAAATAAGTAGAATAAATTGTTGAATTAGAGGAGACAAATCTAGAGTAGCCTGTTATTTAGTGACTTTGTGGAACGATAGGACAGGATTATTAGATCAAGAGTTTTGTAGCTGTATGAGAGGGGTGCTTTGTAGAAGTGGGGTGCATGTATTTGGAAAGAATGGAGTCATTAATGGTGGAAATTGTTTTCTAAACTAAGACAAAATTGATAACATCTCAAAAGAGCAAAGGAAAGCCTATCTGGATTCAGTTAAAAGATCTAAAGGGTTTTTGAGACTTAGGAAACAAATTAATATTACTTCAGAGGTAAAAAGAAGAAAGAGAAAAGGAGGCTGGATTATGGGGTTTTCTAAGGAAAAAGATGTGAGGAGGTTGCTATCCAAAATTAACTGGGAGGGAACTTAGATATCAGCTACTTAAACAAACTATGAATTAAAAAATCATGACATTTTAAATTCAGTGGTTGCATTTTGTTGATTTGTTTGTAGAAAAAAATTGTCAAAATACACCTGCATCTGAAAATAACATAAGATTTTGAGATACTTACAAATTTTAAGAGAAAAACCAATTTCTCTGAATCTGTAGAAAGTTATTCATCATGGTCTCCCAACTGTAGACTTTCTGTTAGACTAGCAGCAAATAGGGCTTCTTGTTCAGGCCCTGTACAGATTTAATGATCTAAATAAGCCCAGAGGCCCTTCAAAGGCTTTACGAGGAAAATTAATTGAAGATTCGCTGTCCTTGGAATTGACTGATACTGCACTTAACAGCTCAGACAGATTCTTTCTCATATGTTAATAAATTACTGTGGCATTTTAGCACTTCTCTCTTGTCTCCTTTTCTCTCTAGTAATTGTTCTTGTATTATCATAATAATATCCATATTTATATAATTTCACATGCCACCCATGACTATCTACTCACTATTTAATCCACTGGAATTTTGAAAGATTATAAATTTAACTTAAGAATTTGCTGTCTGTATTATCACAAATACTCAGTGTTAATTGGCAATTGTTCTTTTCTGATTTAATTATTTTGTTCCAAGTTGAGATTTGCTTAAGGAGAAGTAGCCTGGCAGTACAAAGAAGAAAAGTAATACTTGAACACATGAGAGATACACACAGTGGCATTCAGAATGAGCTAAAAAATATTTTGTCCTTCTGGCAATGTGATTATGCTCCTTCTTCCCACTGCCTTCTTGTCCTAGGTTATTGATATTTAAAGACTTGAGTAAGATAAGGGGCTGCTGCTTCTCACAAATCCACTTACTATGAACATTTTGTAGATCTCTTTTCATTAAAGCTTCAACATACATTTGCTTTTTACTGAGCATTCTGCAGTCTTGACAAGAAAGGAGCACTTCAGTCAAACTACGCTTTGGACCAGAATTTGAAGCAGCTGTGCTAATCCAAAGACAGAAACAGTCATGTATTAAAATAATTACCAACCCTAAACAAACACGACCAACACTGTGCTATGTATACATTAATACCAATCTGTGGATTTTTCTTTGCTTGTGAGAGATATTAGGTTGACAAGGACATTGAAATGATAATGGAACGGGTCATGGGCTCAAAGAAAGCTGTGGATTATATATTAAATTTCAGTTTCATGGTGAAAGTGAATGTCACTGGAGGAGGCAAAAACAACTAACAAGTGTAACACAGCAAAAGACATCTTTTAAAGGCTTTAAAGAGCTCAAATGCCCTTAAATTCACTGACTGAGCAAAAACATAAGGGAGAACGTGGATAGCAGCTTTTGCTTGTATACCAGATTAAAGCTGCATAGAACTGCCTTTTAAAAGGTATACTCTCAGCCAATGGGCCTGCAGAAACTCTTGAACAAGGCCATTCAGAAAGTGAACAAAAATTTTAAAACGTCATTAAGTAGTTGTCAGAATAAGATCCCACACAATATGTTTGGAAACTCCACATTTATGAGTGTGTGGCCTACATTTCTAGTTTTTGACTCAAGTCTTTTATGCAGAGTGTGATTTGCATGACCGTTTTCATTTTGATAAGAACAATTTAAGAATCAGGCTGATTTTTGCCTAATCAGCAGGGATATTGAGAAACGACTCCTGCGGTTTCTGCTGACACTTATTTATAGAATTTGCTGATGGTAGATAAGGAGACAGGAGGATGGAGGATGTGAAAACTCGAGGTTGGGAGTGAGAAGAGTAGATAACAAGGCAGATACAACATCTAGTTAATTTCAGTAAAAACTCAAACTTTAAAGTTAAATGGAAGACTGAACTGAGGGCTGTAGAAGATAGGCAACATGAGGACTTAGGTAATTTCAAAATTGTACATCTCTAAGTGGTGTCCAAAAGAGAGTCTTTCACTTAACTACACAGCAGTGTTAGTAAATCCTATACCTGTAGAAGGACTGTAAGTAAACATAGTCATATTTTTAAAGTAAATGTACAGTATTGGAGACTTGCTATAGTCTTCTTTACAACTGTTTCTGTTGTCAACAATTCATTTTCAATCTATTGAGTACATTAGCATGTAGCCTACTTTTTATATGTTTACATTTATCAACAAATTAAACTTTGTTGATCTACCAAATTGATGAGTCATTTTGTTTTTCATTTTCCTTGCTATTTTATTTGAAAAAATTATGAAATATGTATATGAGAAGCATGAAAATTATTGAGGCTCATATGTCATTCTCAATTCTTTGCCTTCTGCAAATTTCCTTTTATCTGTCACTGCAACTCATTTTGCCAGTTTATTAAAACATTATATCATACATAAATCTTCATATCTATTTTCTACTGATAATGAGTGTTAGTTTTTAAAGAAATTTTGTCATAACTATATCTAAATAAATGGATAATAAACCATTAGTATGATCCAGTATCTACTGCATATTATGGATTCTCCAACTGCCTCAAAGATAACATTTGTTTTTCTCAAATCACATAAATCATAAAAGTTCCACACATAACTGCACTGTGCTTTACTATTACACCAAAATATATTTTGTATTTCATAAAAGATGCATTGCTGAGGTGCGTGGGGGTATGTTTGCATAAAAAATCTGTGCACAATTATTGAGAAACAAAGTCATTAATGTGGTAGGATTCTGGACATTTGGCATTTCAATAGTTACTCTTGCAACTTTATGATTCCTATAAATTAGATACTTGATTTAATTCAGAGTCATTTTTTTGCAAAGGATGTTTCATAGGTATTGCCATTAAACTTCACCACTATGCTTATAAAACCTGATTGTCTTAGTGTGCTTAAGGTACTATTAGTCAAATATCAAAATTGTGAATTTCATTATCTATATTTCTTTTGATGCTTTCAGTATTCATTAATGAGTTTTGCCTTTATGATTTTTAGTATGACTGATATAGTCTGCTAATTTTCACTAACACTGTCAAAAACAGAAGAAGGAATACTTATGGCCCAGTTCATTGGATCAGTCCAGAGTTGCCATAATACAAAAGCCATCTAAAAGTATCACAAGAAAACTAATAGGCATTCCTCCTGAATGCAGAAAAAGAAATATTTAGCATAATACTAGCAAATTTAGTTTCATTATCTTATTATGTGTTTCCAAATGGCTTAATTCTATTTTGATTATTTTCCCTTAATTTAGTGGCTAGAATTCTTCTACTAAAAGTAAGATAAAAGTACCGTATTAACTGTTTAGCTTTCTTACAATTAGATTTGATTATGTAAGATGTGATAAATATTTTTCCATTACTGAATTTAAGTGTAATAAGTATATCATTAATAAATTTCAATGTTTTATGAAATCATAATAAACAAACTCATGGATATATATATATATATGTGTCTATATATATATACATATATATATATGTATATATATATGTGTTTGTGTGTATCTATGCCACCAAAAATGTATACACCAGGAAAAGAAAAACTTATATAAATATTTTAATACTAAATTTATTGAGACCATGAGATTAACAGAAGTTACCTTTGGCCTCTGTAATTGCAAGAGTTGTTTAAGTGGTAGCCATGAGCTTCCAGTGTTTATTAGTAAGGCGATCTCTCTCTTCTTCTTTCTATAGATAGATAGATAGATAGATAGATAGATAGATAGATAGTTTTATATAATATATATCTACATATCTATCTCTATATCTAGATAGATAGATAAATAGATAAATAGATAACAGTTTTTCAAATCTTTCCTCCTCAGATGGCAGTGCATCACTCAAGAACTCTAGGGATTTTCTTTTAGTATTTCATTGAGAATTATCAAAGCCTTCAGTAGATATGCTTTTCTACCACTGATATCTCATGTGTGCTGCAAGTAGTACAGTTTGTTTCTGCCCCTATTTCTTTTCATATCTGTCGCCAATAAATATTGCTGATCATTAAATTCATCTGGTATATGAATCAGAACAATATTCAAAGGTTTGAAATATTCTATCTGAAGACCCATATCCACTCAGGGTTATATTTTCCTTTACATGGTTAGAGGTATAATAATAAATAATTTGCCATCCAATCTAGGGGAAATCCCCACAGATTCCAGATGATTTGGATCCTAAACACTGAATGCTATGATAAGCTCCTGTTTTTAGAGTTTATTTTTCAACTTCTAGAGTATACATGCACTACCAAGTCCTTATTATGTCTTGTGCTTCCTGTCCAACCAGTGCACTGAGTATGCAATTATTCGTAGAGTGTACTAATGTTAAGTTCTGCAACATGTCCAAATTGATTTAAGCCTTTATGGGCTTTGATATGACAGAAGATGGAAAAGATAACATCTCTGATTCAAGTGTTTAAATATTCAACCATTTCAGTGTATGCCAATTCATTTTCAGCCCATTGCTGCTAGATAATCAGGATATGTGTATCACTCAAGTCTGTCATAAAACACCTTATGACAGATATCACAAGATAAGCATCAACACATAATTCCCCAGTGGTCTCTCTGTGCCTTCTGGTTGAAAATTTCTCTCTTTAAGAATTAAAAGTCTAAGCCTACAAAATCTAGAGAAAAAATAAGTATAATACCATAACTGGTCCACTGGTAGTGATATTAAATACCAGCTGCAATCATCTGAATTCTTCTCTTGAACTGAGGCATTCTATTACATGGGGCACAAGAACCATGTATGTCATTCTCACTTACATAGTATACAACTGGCAAACAGCTTTGCTTATGTAATATACTTCTTTCATTTAAATTGTTTTTATTTTATGTAGAACACAACTGTGAGTTGAATAATTAATGGAGACCTGTACCTCTTCATTTTTCTTGTTCTTAAGGGCAGACACCTACCTCTAATACCCCTGCAGAATATGATGTACAGAGTAGGCCTTGATTTGGGCCAGATATTGACATGAGGAGCACATGGTCTTTCCATTAGGTGTTTTCCACTACTACATCTTTTGTTCTACAGGTCAAAAAACTAGATATTGTCCCAAATGCCAAATGTTATGGTTTATACATTGTGTCAGCTTGAGAAGTACAGAAGCTTAACTAAGTAATTCAGCAGCTCTACATCCTGGGGTAAAGAGAACAAGGAGTTATGCTCTAGGATATTGTTCCTTGTGTCTATTTGAGAAGGTCAGAAGTTTAACTAAGTGATTCAGCAGGGGACCAGGATCGCTCGTTTGTAACATCCTCAGCCTGTGCAAGAGGAGGGCAGGCAGATGGTGTGAGTGCTACACCTACCCCAGGGGAACAGCTTACATACTATAACAGGCAAATGAGGAGGGACTGATTGCTGCTTCTTCAGAGGGGCTCCGTTCTTCACCTTCAGCTTGGGCATCATCTCCTGGCTTCTGGCACAGACTGTTTGGTTTCATCGTAGACTCTTTAGCCTTCATCCGCCTTCATCATAGACTCTTCAGCCTTCCAGCGTAGATTCTTCAGTGTTCCGTTGTAGACCTATTGGCCTCCTGATACAGACTTGAGGACACTGCAGTAAGCTCCAGCCCTTGGGCTGGACCCTTCACCCTCCAGCTTGCAGACACCCTTCACGCACTCCTCTATTCAACTTTGTGGCTGCCCATTGTAACTCACTCTTGTAATTTCTTATACAGTTGTGCATCTTGTGTTATATCTGTTTCTCTAGTAAGCCTGACTGATACAACAAATATATTCACTTTATTCATTCATTCAACAACTGAGGAAATGATAGTTCTGGAAAGAGTTGAACACAGTATGAAATACCAGTCCTTAAGTTTCTCATTACAGATCTGATTTCCATGTTCTTTCCAAAACAGAGGCTTAATAATTCTTATTTTAGATATCAACATCAATTTAGACTCTGTGACCATTACATTAACACTTTCATAAGTAGTGTATCACTGCTTTTATGACATAATCATCTTCTAAGTTTCACAGAATTTTTCAGATTTACATAACATGTAAGGTCCAATGTGATCCTTTCTTTGTGTGTTTTTGTCTCTTTTCTCAGGCACAGTATTTTTAAAATTTCTGGATTCACTACAACGTGCTCTCCCTTTCTTTGTCTTTCCTATTTATTTATTTATTTACTTACTTACTTATTTATTTTTTTAGTACCGGGGATCAAACTCACCAACCTCACACTTACCAGCAAGCTTTCTTGTCTTTCTAAGAGCTATCATAGAAGCATATTTTCCCCATAGCCTAACCTATTGTCAGATTGATTTTGGTTGAATCTTAAGTGAGTGTTCCAAACTTAAAATATTGTTTATATTTTCTAACCCAGCAGGTATTTTTCCAGCTTTATCTTTTATATACCTACTTAATTTATGGATTTTCATTCAGGTGCAGTGTATTTTACTTTGTTAGAAAATTTAGCATTTGTCTTGCCAAATCATGTTTTATTTAACCTTAATTGTTTTCACAGTGACCATTTGAGAAGATAAAGTAGAACCTAATGAGATAGGACACATGCAATAGTTTGAGGTGTTCTCCAGAGAACATTGTTGGAGGATTGGTTCTCAGCCCAAGGTGTTATTTGGAGGAGGTATAAATTTTAAGTGGACATAGGTCATGCAGGTATGTCTGTGAAGGGAACACGTTTTGTAAAGGGTCATGGGCCTTCAGACTGTTTTGCTGTCTTTCTTTGTTCCTAGGTTGTCAGGATATGAATGACTTTGCTCCACCATGCACTCCACTGCATGATATATTATCTTGTTACCAACACGGAAGTGATAGGTATGCCCATTTGTTACAGTTACACAAAAGTAATTACCAGTAGACACGCAAGTGAGAAGTAATGAGAACTAATCTTCAACAGAGTAAGGTGACTCAATTTTCTAGGTTCTGAAGGAAATTTGAGAATTGAGATTTTTCAGTGAAACAAACCAGTATATATACATTTTCATCCGATTCTTAGAAGACTGTAATTTCCTCCTCAAAACTGATCTCCAGTAGGACTGACATAAATTAGAATTTAACTTATGGGATATTCCTACTCTTCTAGTTAAGTCCAGAGTTTTATTTTGAGCATTCTGTGTTTGCCATTTGAGGAAGATTTGTCTCTCTCTGTAGTTGTGACAGCTTTTAAAAATTTATTACTATGGTCTCACACCTTTCTCACTGAATGTGTGGACTATTCCCCTTTTTCTGAGTCTCAGTTTTACTATTATTATTATTTTACTCAATCAAATGAAAAGAAATAATGCTATGTGAGTATTATGTTTTATGTTGGGGGAATCATTTCTTACCACCCCCCAGTCTTCACTTAAGAATTCTGAGTATCCTGAAGCCACCATGCAGTGAAGTACTATGTAGAAGAGTACTATGTGGAACAACTCTGACCACTAGTGATTAGACTATTTTTAAATCATTCATACAGTCACTTGTGGATAAATATGGCTCCATGTAATTACAGTCTGAGGTCTTTTACTCCGTCCCAGTCAAGTTTTCAGACTACTAGAACATCAGTAAGATTTTCTAACTCTGTTTGAGACAACTCCTGGCCTACAGAATATATGAGTATCATAAAACAATGCTCTATGCAACTAAATTTTAGTCTCATCAGTACTAAAGAAATATGCACTAGACTAGAATAAAACTGAAATATATAACATTATCTTTGGGACTGTATATCAGCTGAAGGCTTCAAAGGCTAAAACATGATCGATAATTAAAGCTAGGAAAAAAGAGATTCGCAGTATGTCATGACTGAATATTTGGCATAACTCTTGCTTGCGTTAATGTGGAAAATAGAAAATGTAACAATACAATTATAAGTATTGTTAAGGAGACTTCTAGAAAAATGTTGAAAGTAGCAACTGATTCTTTTAGCATATGACAAGGTATAGATAAAATGATGCAAGCTAGAAATTTACATATTAAAATAAATCTTCAAAGAAATATAAATTGCTAGTTCCTCTAGTTAGCAAAATAATATCAAATTAAAATACAGGTTTGAAGAAAAAATAGAATATAGGTTGAGACTGCAAGATCCTAGAAATATATGTTAGTTTCTGTCAGAAACATTTTATGAAATAAATATATAAAAGGTGGCTTTCAAATTATCTAAGTTACATCCCTATTTAGTGTCCACTAAGATAGAGCTCCTGAGAATATTGAAGACATTGTCACTCATCTTCATTACAGCAAGCCAAAAATAGATAAGAGCTCATCTTGAAGAGATCAGTCCATGTAGTTTTTGTGTAATGCAGCAGATTATAGATTTGCTTTTTAAAACTAAAAGCAGTTATACATCACTGAACAATAAGAATACTGAGAAATCTGTCATTCAGTGATTTCATCAAGGTGTAAACATCATACAGTACATTTATATAAGCTAAGACTATGAAATATATTTTTATAAGACCACTGTTTTAGTTACTCTTCTTGTTGCTGAGACAAAATATCTGAAACCCAAACTTAAAGAAGGAAATGTTTATTTAACTGCAGTTTGCAGGGGTTGCAGTTCATAGTTTTCTGGCTCCTAGGCAGTGTGGCATGGCAGAGGGATGATGCAGAAATTAAAAATTCTACAGCAAGCAGGCAGCCGAGAGGGTAGCCAGCAGGCAAATAGCAACAGTAGGTGACAATAGTAGCTTCTTTCTGCACCTTTTATATCCTGTCTAGGCTATTGGTTTAGGGAGTGTCACACCAATCAGTACGCTAATTTAGTGATCACACACTCTTAATCTCGGCATCACGCACTCTAGGTCCAGCTCCTTGTGCAAAAACCCTGCCTATGACTGCATGAGGCTTTGGGGTGACAACTAGATATAAATCATAACAATCACCAGCAAGTACCAATATATGTAGTTTATTATTGACCAAATTTCCATTATGCAGCACATGAATGCATACCTATTTGGAGTTAAGAAATTAGAGAAACATACAAATGGAATTAGGCCTTTTCATTCCTATAGTTACGTGGAATTTTCCTGCAACCATAGGCAACTCTATAGAAATAAGAATGACTAAAATTGAGTAAATCACACTCTCAAAGGGCAAAACTGAGAGCTCTGAATATTTAGTTTCAGAGAACACAAGTAGTTTTACAGAGGGAACTACCAATGTCTGCCTTATTTAACTAGAAATCCTATAGACTAATGATTGTTATGTGCCTCCCATCTTGATATATATATATAAAGTTAACTGAAAATAATTTATCCCTTCATGCTGGATTTGAGGCAAAAATGAAATGTGAAATTTGAGAAGCTTAGAATTCAGTGTGCATTTTGAATGTGGATGGAATAGAAGTAATTTGTTGCAGAGACTTATCTGTAGTGATTTTTTAAAAAATGATCGCAAATTCTTTGCACTTTTCCACTGAAAGATGGGAGCTATATCACATTCTTTGGAAGTTCTTTGAGTTTGTCTTTTTAACCAATGAAAAACATCAAAGTGATTCTTTTTTTTTTTTGGCTGATGTTTGGTTATATAATAAATTGCAGCTTCGGCCTCATATACTGGGAATCTCATTTCTAGCACCTTAGCCACTAATTTAGAAATCCAATATCCTGGTGACCATTATGCTGTCTGAAAACCCAGTTTACTTGGATTGGCCATGGCCATATGGATAGTCAACATTTTAAACTTACCCAAAGTTTCATGTCAACTCATTAAGTACCAGTCACACTAACTAAAAATAGTCTGCAAATAATTCCAGAATTCAGGGACAGCGTTACTGCAACTGTACAGATTTCCCAGATATTGTGAAGAAGACAAAGGTACACATTCTGAATTTCAGACCACAGAATGTGTTAGCAGTTTTTAAAAAATTGTTTTGTATTCTTAAGTTTTGAAGCAACCTGTTATGCTTTGCTAGTATCTTGCTGACATATTCAGTGTTCATCTTTTGAGAAAGTCCACGGTTTTCAAGGTCAATTGATATATACATTTATCAATTTGAATTTTCATGAGGCTTTTTATGGGAACAGGTAAACTAATAATAAAACTATGTGTAAAAAAAAAATTACCTGCAATTGAAAAGTCACTTTGGAGCAAGAAATTTGGAATAGTTCATTGAAAGTGCTTAATTTCTGAAATTACTTTAGAAAGTATGATAGTTCCATAATAGTAAATATATGGAACAAATGAAAAGAATGCACAGTGCAGAAATAGGATTACATGTACTGTCATTTGTTTTGGGTAGAATGCCAAGATAAATCACTGGGGATTTACAGGACATTTCTGCAACAGTATAATATACATGTAGATCATAGGAAATAAGAATTTTGAACACTACCTTACATTAGGCCAAAAGTAAATTTAAAAACATTTTGGATATTGATGCTTTAAAATTTCTAGGAGAAAATGTTATCATTTGGAGGTAAGCTAAAAACTTTTAATATGAAACTATTACTAATAAAAATAAACTGGATTTTATTGTTACAAACAATAACCAAACAAAACATTGCTTTAGAAAAGAAACCATGAAAAAGGAATGTCAGACATGGGAAAATATTTCCAAAAATATATTTCACAAAATAGTTGTGTGTAGATTATACAAATAGTGACTACAACAATAACAAAAAAGACACTCAATAAAAATATGCACCAGATCACTACTACAACTTCAGATTGCATATGCAAGTGACTATAAATGCCAATTGATATCCTTTTTCTTTAGCAAATTGAATTTAGCTTCTGCAATAAGAACTACTACCTAACTCTGCAATGGTCAATACTAAAGAGACAAATGTTACTAAATTATGGCATATATGTGGCTCATGTGGGCTGTTATTCATTGTTGGTTGTGATGTGAAACAGAAACAGCAGGGTTGGTTTCCACCTTTGCACAATTGCATAAGGCTTTGCACTCTGATGTGTCCTCAGCTTGCCTTAAAACTTTGCTGTCGCCATCTTGAAATTCTTAATAATTTTTAGACAAAATGTTGCCAAATATTCATTTTGCACTGGTCTTAAGAAACTACACGACTGGCCTTGGAAAACATGTCAGTGGATAATCTGACTGATTTTTCCTGTAGTTAAATATATTCTTATCATATAATGCATATTTTCTACTCCTAGTGAGTTATCAAGTAGAAATGAAAAAGTATGTTCATTAAGCAACTATTCATGAATAGTGATAGCTTTATACTTAGTAACCACAAGCTCAAGTAAGACAGTTTTGGTGCCCCTGCCAAGAAACACAATCTAACAACTCAGGTGAGTAACCATCCATGCAACAAGGGCAAACCTCATCAACAAAGCAAGAGAGGAAAAAAGCCAGTTACAGAGTGAACATGCTACATGAATCTCTTTAAGTCAAATCTCAAAGCATTTAAGATTATTCTGTAGAGATAGAAAGTAGATCAACTGTAGCCCAGGGCCAAGAATTGGAAGTAGGCAGGTTAACAAAGACAGAGAGGGGAATTTGTATGTGGTCATAAATATCCTTATCTTGATTGTGTTCATGATTGTTTAGAAGTATGTAGTTCATTTGTGAAAACTCATCAAACCGATCAGTCTTATCACTACCAAATATACACCCAAACTGAACAAAATCTATGTGCCAATAATGTACCAGTGCTCTCATGTTCATTACAGCATTATACACAACAGCCAAAGAATGGAATCACCTGAAGCATCCAGCAAAAAGTAAATGCACAGCTGGACATGGTAGAGCATGCCTGTAATGCCAACACTCAGGAGGCTGAGGTAAGAGGATCTCCATGAATCTGAGGACAGTCTGGGCTGTTAGTGAGTTCAATGCCAGCCTGAACTTCAGAGTGAGAACCTGCCTCAAAACAAACAAAAAACAAACAAACAAAAATCACAAATAAATAAAAACACAAACAAAATGTGGTATGCATACACAATGAAATACTGTACCACCCTAAAAAGAAGACATTTCTGTTGTTTTATAGATATAGTTTACATAAATCTGGAGACCATTATATTAATGAAATAAACCAGGCACATAAAGCTGAATATTACATAATACAATTTACATGTGGAACCTGGAAAAGTTGGACTCATGAAGAAAGAAGAAGACTTATTTTTACTATGGACTGGGGATCAAGATATGGTTGAAGAGATACTGGTCAAAGATATTTCAGTTAGATAAGAGAAAAAAGTGAAAGGTACCTATCATACAACATAGTGACTGAAGTGCTGTATTTTTAAAATTGCTGAGAATTCTGAGTGATTTCAAGTATTCTCCCCACAAAAACGTAAGTATGGAAGAAATTAAATATATTGATTTGTTCAATTAAATCAAAGTTCTTAATCTGAGTTTAATGATGAGGGAATGACAAAATATATGGAAGAATATTGAAGCAACTGGTCTAGATACATAAAACCACCACTTTAAAAAAAAAGAAAGCCCAAGCAAATAAAAAGAAAATGAGAAATGAGTAGTCTTTTAGCTGGTAAATTAAGTGTATCTACAATTCTTGATTGGTTACTGACTTGAACAGCACCGACCAACGTGCATATCAAGCAGCTATGAAACACAAGAGGGCAATCAGGAGCGTGTCAGTATTATCACACAGCATCTTTCAGTAAGTTTACACCCACTAAGTGCCATAAGAGTATTGTGGTTATTTCACATAGCATTTTTCTTAGAAAATATATACTAAAGCAGTAAGAAAACACTATTTTATCCTCAGATAGTTCAAGAAACTGCTGGAGAGGAAGTAGGTTGAAAACTTGAAAACAAATGACTAGTAGTATAAAAGAAGTGTGATGAGCAATATCAGTCACATGTAATAAGTATTTAGACTACGTTGTGAAATAGAAAGAAAATGTTCAAATTGGGAGGAAATCTAGGAAGGAGGTAGGAGAAAGGAAAAAAGAAATGAAAAAATGGGAATTTGAAGAAAATCAAAATTTTTGTAAATAAGGAGGGGAAGAGGTGTTGAAGGGGGGGTAGAAGAATGGGGAAAAAAGAGAATTTTTATCATGTACAGGTACAAAATCCCATTGATGAATATGATCAATATGTATACCTAAAATGCACCAATAAACTTACATAATAAAAAATCAGAACATTGATTAACATATAAAATATAATAACATATAAAATACAATAACTTTAAAAGAATTATTAAAATATATATTCTATAAAACAAATTTATAATACAGTAAGAAAAATTAGATCCAAGTGTAGGAAAGAACATATTAATAGAAAGGATGAATACATTATGAGTATTACAAGATGCACAAGCATATACAATTTTTACTTCACAGATTAGGAGGTATTTTAATAAAAAATTGCCTTCATAAAAATAAAACAATCATTTAAAACATTTAAAATTAAAATTGACTTTCCAAGTGACTAGAGTTAAAAGAAGGCAAAATGATTTTAAGGAAGTATATAAGTAAAAAAGAAATGAAACGAACCCATAAACAGGTTTTAGTTTTAGCAGTAACGAGAGAAATCATTTATGGTAGTAAATACGAATGTATTAAAACTTTCTACTGGATTTATGTGCCTCTAATCAACCAGTCCCTCATGCAACTATATAAGATTGTACAAAGAAATAAATCTAGCAAACATTTGAATAGAAAAAAATCTCCTTAAAATATGGCAGAAACTTCTAAAAAGTCAAATTACAGTTCATGCTGTCATTTGGAAGAAATATTTATACTCTCTCCATCTTTCAGGAGGGAAGGCCTGAGAATTTTAGCACTCTAGAATAAATAATGTGCCCTTTTATGAAAGTGCTTGGAATATTATCAAGAATGTTCTAAATAAAGTTTAAAATGTTTTTTGTCTTTAATCAAGAAATTGCTTTTTTGAAACTTCAAGAGAAATAAAAACATGTTTGATCTTATGTAAGAAATACTTATTACAGAACAATTTATTATACAGAGTATGTGATAATAAAGCAAGTTCCCAAAACAGAGAATTGATTCTGATATAGAATGAAGTGCTACACTGCTGAAGGTAGGATATCTTGAAAAAAAAATTAATTAACAAATAGTAATGTTTACACTATGTCACGCTATATAACCTCATTAGATAAAGTCTCACGTATTAATATGGCTTAAGGCATTAAAATAAAGTCGTGTGTATATTTGTGAATCACTATAGTAAAAATTATTTATTGCACATAGAACTATTTAGAGAATAGCAAAACTACACGTATTTCACTGTCATTATCTCTTTTTCTTGATAATACTGTATGCCTCATTTTTAAAAACTTGTTTATTTTTTGTTTTTGTCTTTTTGAGACAGGGTCTCACTATGAAGCTCATGCTGGACTTGAAATCACTTTGTAGCCCAGGATGGCCTTTAATTGGCCTTGAACTGCCTCAGCCTCCCAAGTGCTGAGATTACAGATGTGCACCACTAGATCCCCCATTGATCTTTCTTACTTAAATTTTTCACTTATAGCCAAATATTATTGTTAAAATTGGAAAATCAGTCACAAATAATTTTTAAATGTAAGAGAAAAGAAGATGAAAATATGTAAAGTATACTAAATGCATAACAAAATATTTTATATATGCAAATATGTGCTATAAGAAATATATCACAATATAATAACTAAAAATATAAAATTTATAAAATTTGATTTTCTATAGAACAAATGACACATTCTTCAGAACATTGTACAGTCACCAAAGGCATCTATAGATTCAAAATCAAAATGCAACCTCAGAAAAATAAAGGCATACCATCATTATTTGTTTGAAATATTACATTGAGAATATGGAGTGTGTGTGTGTGTTTGTGTCTGCTTTCTGTATGTCTGTCTGTAACATATTATGCAGACCATCACAAGTAAGGAAGCCATTGTGTTTCTATTTCCTCTAAATCAGGCATTGGCAAGTAAAATATATTGGCCAAAATTGACCCACAACCTGTTTTATATGGCCTCCAACCTAATTATTTGATTTATAAAATGAGAAAGAATAGGAATATATGGAAGAGTCATAGGTAGTCTGCCAAATCTAAAGTCCTTACTGTCACATTTTTCATAGAAAAGAAAAACTGCTGATCCCTCCTTTAGATCGTCATCACAGTAGAGAAATAACAGCACCTGTGAACAAAAAAAGATGGCACAAGGAGATGGTCCTGGGCTTTAGGCTCGGGACAATTTAATTTTAAATCTTAGTCCTCACACCTTCTAAGTGTAAACTCAGGAATGCTGCTTGATATCTTGTGTGAATTGGGAGTGGATTTATCTTTCTGCAAGGGCCCCGACAGTTACATTCAAAGTTAGATATAAAAAACTTGGTCTGTCATCAGCATAATACACACTGTTGGTATTTTTCTCATCCATAACTGAGCAGTTTTGAGACATCTGGCATAAGGAGCTATCAGCAGTGGCAGTCAAAGAAGAGAAATTAGGTGAGCAGTGAGATGTGGCAGGATATATATCCTCAACTGTCCAAAACTTGGCTGAATATAATCCAACACACAGCTCTAAAGAAGTTCATTCAAGCCTCCTCAGGCTGCTGCTGCTGCTCTGACTACCTCTGAAGTCAATACTCAGTTATTCACTTCCATTCTGAGCAGAGGCAGGCAGTCAGGCGCAACCAAGGCAAAAAGAAAATAGAAGTCCCTGCCTTGGCAATGGGTCGTTGCCACAAGTAATAGGAAGTACAGTAAATAGTTACGTTATTTCAAGATATCAGCAGAAAATAGGGCATTCTGCAACTCAGAGTCAGAAATCTGAAAACAGGGCCACACTGAATAATATGCAGTGTTAAGTGTGAGATTTCCTGGCAATAATACTGTTGCATTTAACTGAGTTTGATTTTTTTCAGAAAGGTCATTATGGAGAATTCATTTTTCTGCTTCAAGAACAGGTTCAGGGAAGGGAGGGGAATGGGCAAAAAGGAATCAAAATATAATATATACAGGTACAAATTCCCTGTGATGAACATGATCATTATGTATGTCAAAAGTATGCCAATAAAATTTGTTTAAAAAAAGACAGGTTCTACCCAGCAAAAAGAAAGCAAAATATTTTCTAAGTGCTAAGGTGATTGTGTCAGTTAAATTTTGATATCTGGTATTTTTGTTAATATTTGTGACCTTGTATATTTCTTTGCCTTTTATTTGCTTTGATTTTTGTGCTTTACTTTTCTTTTGTCATTTTTCCAACACCAATTGTAGAAATCACAGGCAGTGAAATATAATAAACTGAAATTTTTCAAATGGTTTTATAATTTTATGTTGGATTTATTTTCTGAAGAAATTTCCAGGAAAAACCTCAGAAATAATTGAAAACATTTTTTACAGACTGACTTAAGCAATGGAGGTAATACCTCGTGTTTCTTTCTGCATGCATATTTGGTGCAATAAATAATACCTCAATGATGGACCATCTGACTGACTGTTCAATCAATTTCCTTAGTACACAGCGACTTGCTTTGGGGTCATTTGTCCTTCCATACTTATCTTCCCTTATATGTATAACAATATACTGAAATTTACTCCACTTTGATAAGGATGGCTCATGTTTCCTCAGGAAGGACTAAGTGCTTCTACCATAGAAAACAAAAACAACAAGTGAATGGCCTAAATAAAACATCCTGTGGGAAGATGATTTTTTTAAAAAGTTTGTTTTCAGTTTTATAAGTTCTTGTACAAATAACACAACTAAATGCAGTTTAATATTTTCCTCATGTTTAAATATTTGTTTTGTATATTTTCATGACTAAGATGTTTCTAAGGATGTGATTGCAAAATTCACTGATCCTTCTTTAAATTGTCAAATTGTAGGTTATCTACTCAACCAATTACTGTATTAACACTTTAAATAACATGTTTTTAAAAGTTCATTTCGTATGTTTTAGAGTATGAGTCAGTATAATAAACCTTTTCAGACTTATGATCATAGAATCTAGGCAATGCTTCCTCGTTTCAAAGCAATATTTAAAGATAAATTTTAAGAGTTTAAATATCTTAGGAAAAAATTATTTTATGTGTTTTAAAGTATACAACTCTGATAATTTATTCAGGAGTCCATCATAACCTCCCTTCAATATTTTACATCACAAATAAATGCACTGTACTTCATAGTCATAGATCAGAATTTAAATGTACAAGTTTTGAAGATCAAATTTTAAACCACTAACAGTTAAACATTATCCTCTCTTTTACCTCTTACAAAATTATTTGTTAATTATAATGATTCGGTGTTGTTTCAGACTTGCGTTCTGTGAAACACAAATCTGTGCTAAGCAGCATAATTCAGAATAAATAAGAATTATTAAACATACATGATTGACTAATTATAAAATAACAAATTCATGTATTGTTAATAAGTAAGTAACCACGAATATAGATGTGCTTCTTTATATAACTTCAAGGTACAGCCAAAAACAGTGGACATAAATCACATAGCTTCATGTCAAAAGCCTTATTAATGGTTGAAGTTAATGCATGCATCTACCAGAATTCATTAAATGTGCCACTTATGATTTTGAGAAACATATTGTTAGAAATTATGCATATAAATAATTACAATTTTCCCATTAACTGGAAAAGAAAGGAAGGGAGAAGCCTGGGTATATTCTTTCTCAAAAAATCACCTTTATGACAGGAGAAAAACATTAGTCTTTTCTTCACACAATAATAGGAGGTGAGCGATAATCATGGTTAGCAAGGAATATGAGAAATGGAAATGATTTCATCATCATTTAGTATACTTTTCTTTCAGTTCATAGAAAAATCTTTTTTTTCTTTGACCATTTACTTTTTCTTTTCTGAGTTCCAGAATATGTTATAAGAATATCTTTAGCACTTTCACATTTCAGTAGTATGTAAATAACAACTTTCAAATTCCTTGAGCATTACATGCAAATACACAAATGCTGCAATTGTAGGAAGTTAAAAAGAATTCCCAGGACAAATACACTCTTCTTCTACTCTGGTAAATAATCACATTACCAGTCTGTTAAAATGAGTTGGTAATAGGATTAAGAAATATATATATATATATATATATATATATATATAATGAAATAATGAAATAATGATCATGAAATAGTAATTAGGAAATAATATGAATAATAGTATATATATATATACATATATTATGATATATAGTGTGTATATATATATATATGTATATACACAGTGAGTATAGAGATAGCAGTTAAGCAAGGTAAAAAATGGTATCAAATAAACTTTATTCAATTTCTCTAAAAATATGAATTACGCACATGTGCCAAGGTAAAAACAAATCACAGTGGTATAAGTGCCAATTTAACTACAGAAAAATTTAGTGTATGCTGCTGAGTTAAGAAAAATGTGATGAATTTCACATTTAGTGAATATTTAGTAAATTTTCAGTAAGTATTTAATCAACATAATGTTCATTTCCACTGATTCATATATATTGATTGTTTTAGCTGTCCATGTCAATATTGGCAAGCCTACTAAATAAGGTAGGCTTCTCTGAAGCCTACAAATGAGGTTTTTAGCACCTAATAAAACCAATTTTTACTTTTGGAAGCTTAGTAGTGTGATATTGGATGTGATATATGACATAGGAAACATGGATCTATTCTTTAGATTCAGTTTTTCTTATTTTATATTGTACTGCTCAGAGAGAAGAAAAAAATGCAAAGAAGTTAGAAACTATAAAAACTAAAAATTTTCATGTTTCCTCTAGAATTTAGTTTCCCAAGCATCATTTCTTTAAATATTGGCCTTAGTAAAATATATTTTAATTATGTTTTGCTATTGCTTATTGTTTTCACCCTTTCCAAATATTTTAATTATGAACAAAACTGTTCCTGAATAATATGATTTGATTTTGCTTTCTGAATGAGATTGAATTACACTATATTGAAATTTTGAAAAATTTAAATGAATATGCATTGTTCAATTTTGTTCAAAAATAAATTATAAATCCGTAATTGATTTTTATAAACACATAATTCATTTAAGACATAATTGTATTAATTTTAGAAGTTTCATCTCAAAAACTCTAAAACTATTACTAAGAGTTGATTATGAATTTTATGTAAATTAGTTATTTGTAATTTCTTCTTGGTGGTATGGAAGATTGAACACAGGGCCTTCACATTAGGATACATTCTTAGCCACTTTTATTTATGCATTTTCATTTTAGTACAGGATCTCCCTAACGCACTCAGGCAGGACTTTAAATTAGGATCCTTTATCCTCCTGCCTCAGCCTCCTAGAGTGTTGGAATTAAAGATGTGTAGTACCACATCCATCTTATTTATAACTTCTTAAAACAAACCTAATAATCATTCCTCGTCTGGAGCTTCCATCATAAATTTCTTTTTCAACATTACGATGATACTCATAATGCATTAGTACTATGAAGTAAGTCATTAACATTAGAACATTAAAATAACAATCATATATATATATTAAATGAATCACTTCTATAACTTCTTCCAAGTCATTTTTGCATAAAAGCCCTTCTGTGCCTTTAAAAACAGATTAAAGAAAAAATTGTTCTCTAAGATTAAAAGAATAACTCAGTTTAAATTCTAGCATGATCAAGACATGAAACAACAATGAGTAAGAAAAATATAGAGTCCTGTTAAAACAAGAGCAGAATCCAAAAGCCACGAAGAACTCTCAAGGAAGGACAGTGTAAATAAGATTGAGGCGTAGCAGCCTGTAAAGAGGGAACACAGTTTGTTAGAATTGGCTAGAACAGTTAAAAAATCAAGTGCTGGGGGATAGAAAACAAATTAGGTTGAACAGAAAACAGGTAGACTGGGAATTAGAAGCAGGCATTTTATAGGTTAGTTTTGACATAAACCTTGGACTAAATATTTGCTAATCTGAATATTATATTGTTAGAGACAATTGATTAAGTAAGTTTTTAAACTGTTAAGAGTATCCATCAAAAATTCTAAGATTTCTCTAGAATTTATGAATCCTTTGGATCTTCTTTACAGTGGAAATACTCATAATTTTGAGTATTCTTAAATGGTACCCAACAGACATTCAGTCAAGTAAAAACTTAATGTGTTAAAAATGGAGATATCACATAACTGGTAATCCAAAGAACTTATTTTAATATTTTATAAAGTTAAATAAAATATTCTTATCATATTCATTATAAAATATTTTAAAATATTTTGTAACATTTAAAGAGAAAGTTTGCTTTGTTTCCTTAAATTTATTTTTAAAGTTTACTTTGCATTGCAAGAGGAACTTGATTGAAAAAAATCCTGACATCATACCAAAATTCACAATTAACAGAAAATAACAAAAATTTTAAAAATATGTGTCTTTATTTTTACACTTTGATACCCTTTGTTCAGTCATAGCCATACTTTTGCTACAGATAAAACTGGGATTTTAAAAAAAGTTTGCTTTACTTAGAATATCTTTTATTCTTTTCTGGCCAATTTTTCTTTCAATTTTCTGAAATAGTCCATACAAAGCCCACAAATAATGTGCTTGGTACTTTCACTGGCACACGCAGGTGTTGACTTGATGTGGCTAACCAGAGATTTAACATAAACCTGCCAATGTTTGCTTACAAATGTGTAAATGATGACGTCAGAATTCAATGAGGATGCAGAGAGAAGAAATATTACAGAAGACAGTTTACATCAGTGTCTAAAGCATGACAAATCAATATCGCCAAGATAAGTTTTTCTAAGTAGACTGGAGTCTTTCTTCAGGTTCTACTTTATTGCAGTCATGAAGGAAGCAGCTATTAAGATAATCTTCTCTTTTGTAAATATTATACCTTTGTGTGAGTTACTGTTGTTATTGTTGCTTTTAGTTAGAATTTATCTGTTTCCTAACTCTGTTGTTTGGTAACTTCTTTAATTCTTGTTATTTTTATGATGTTTCTACTTCAAGAATCTTAACCTCAATTCAAGCTGAACAGATAAAGAGATACTCTATAGTAATTCTGTTTTACCATGATTATAATTATTTGTGTAATTTTTAATGGATGCCTTTATATTTCACTAGATTCTAGCTTGAGAAAGGACAAAAATCATGTGTGTAATTTTCACTGTCACTTCCTAGCACATAGTAGGCATGTGAAAATATCTATTCATTCAACACAAGTATTCACCTTCTCTAAAACGTTAATTCCTTGTAACAATAGGTTTTACAAAATATAACTGGAAAAATTGCGGTGAATCACAGATTGTGTTCTCCAGGAAGCAAATGTGAGAAAAAGTACAATAGTCAGAATGAGTAAAGAGTACCCATCCTTTCTGTGAATAGATTAGAAATAATTCATTTAGAATCTCATGTTTCTTAGATCTTCAGTTTAGTTTAGCAATAGCCAACTAGTTTCATTTTCTTATAATTTCTAATTTTCTCTGTTATTTTCAAATACATGCTTCATTCTGTGAGCTGCTAATTCCTTTACACCATCATGTTACCTCAGGTTACCAGTAACATTTCAGCAATTGTAATATTGCTTCATACTCAGAATATCCCAGTCCTATATATCCCGTGATGAAGTTCTCATTGCACCCTGCAGCCAGGTGACCCAGTTCCAAAACATGTTGTCATCCTTGGCTACTTTAAGCAGTAACTGTCACGGCTTGGAGTCCCCAGGAGCAGCTTCAAAACAGAATTGAGTATTCAGGATCTTTTTGTGAGTGGACCTTAAGATCAATCCCTTTAGTGCAGAAGAATCAAGATTGAAAAGAGTAAGACGTCTCTTTGTAATAGGATATAAAATGTGTATGAAATGTAAAAGCAGAAGAGGAACCCAAAATGGCATTTGATACTAACCAATGTCAAAGTAAAATGACTGATTCTATAAATCTTCCCTCGAGTCAATTACTGGAAATGGAGAGTAGCTCTGTGTTGCCGATACTATCTTTCACGGAGGTAACAGCCAAAGGATATCTGGATTTTGTTCCTGGGCTACATACCCTTCTTTGAAGAATACACAACTAGCATCTCTTTCCATGTGCTACAATAACTGAAATTTTATCCCTAAATGCAATAGTACAATAAGTATAATACCAATCAGATTCTATTTTACTCTATTTTATATTTACTTAATTGTAAAAACAATTTTTAGTAGAAGGGAATTATTTTATGTGACTTTTGACAGATTAAACATAAATGTAAAACCTATGCATTCAAAAATAAAATAATCTTATTACATTCATGAAAATTAAGCTATCATATCAAAGTTATTAGTTAAAGAAATTTGGAGCCCTTGAACTTGTGTAAAATTATAGTTTGGCTCTTTCTTAAATTTAGTGATAATAATTTTGTTTAGATATAAAATGGAGGTATTTAATCAAAATGTAGAATGTAAATATTGTATGGGAGACTATCAATAAACAGCTAAAATTGATATTTGTTCTGCATATTCACTCCAGGCTAATCAATAGTAAAGATACTCAGGATATAAAAAGTAAAGATTGCTTCAATCTTAATTATCTTTTGTTCCAGTTTGGCTTGGGGTCACTACTATAATTATGTACTGATCACTATCTAGAGATCCTGAATACATCACTGAAAAGAAAGAATAATTTTTCCACAGGTATCACTTGAATAAGATACTGGGCAATCACTCATGTCAATTATTTAAATATATCAAAGACTAAAACATAAGACAACATTAGGATATTTGCACTGTCAAGCTAAAATGTCATGCTTTAGACTGAAATTTTGTGTTATTTCAAATTCATATGTTGAAGTCCTAACCTTCAGTGTTATGTGTGAAATTGAGGGGCCTTTGGCAAGACCTTGACGGTGGATTTCTTTTGAATAAAATTAGTTTCCTTATGAACGACCCCAAGAGACCTCTCTCACTTGCTCCTGCCTTATGAAGATATATTGAGAAAACAGCATTCTGCAATCTGGAAAAATGTCAAAGCTTAACCATGCAAGTACCCTTATTTCCAACTTTGGGTAACCAGAAATATGAAAAATGAAATTTCTGTTGTTTATAAACCACCCAGTCTGCAGTACAGTATTCTGTTACAGCAGTCTGAAATGACTAAGACACAGGGAGAGAAACCTAAATACAAAACAAATTAGCTCAGGCATCTTTAGAGTGTCACATTCACTGTAATGGGTTCAGCTTGTGTAAATTCCCAGTCTTAATCTGGTTTCTCTGCTTTTGGACCTTTCATTCATTACCAAAATACTTCAGACCAGTAATTCCTTTCACAAGCCAGTCGTTACCACCTTTTAGAAACCTCAACACCACATTCAGGTTTTGAACTTAACCTACTTGCTTCCCTAGCAGTAGATTCCTAAATTTAAATAATTTATCTGGACCTATAATGTTCTGCACTTCCATGTAGCAATTTGGTGATGGAGAATAAAGCACTGAATGGACTTCACTGCACTTCGAAACTTTAGATGGCAGGGAAAATCATGCAGTGTAGCTCTCGGTTCTACTCACTACCCCTTCACTAATTTGAATCTCAAGCAAACTGCATGTTTTCCCATTGCGAATGTTTCATGTATGAGTATGAGCTGGCCAAAATGACACATTCTCCAAGGATATGATTTTATTTATTTTACTTTCAGAGATACAAATTAATGAATAAGTACTTTTAAATCGCTTCCTAATTGGGCAAGAACCTGTGTCCAATAAAGGACTCAATATTGCTCATGTTGTTAAAGTACAGAGTTTATAACTTTTAGTTGTGCCTGTTCTGATTTGTGATTTCTCTGTTATTTTAGGTTAAGAAAATTTTTCAGTATCAACTATTGAAAGTTTTAATTTTGGAAGTTGTTATTACTATCATCAGTGTTGCTATTGTTCTTGTTATTATTATCTTACTTTATTACTTTGTCAAAGGTCTAATTCTTCCAAGGAGAAAACAGACTGCGTTACAATTTTCATAGGTGCTTGGTCAATGGTGAAAAAGAAACTAAAACTTATTGAAGAGTATTTTTCTCTGGGACAGTAATGTGACTTCTGTGTGTGTGTGTGTGTGTGTGTGTGTGCGCGCGCGTGTACTCACGTGCACGCATGCGCATATGTGTGGTCCTGGGGAATTGAATGCAGGGCCTTAACAAGGAACGATGCCTCTTGCTTTTATCTATCTATCTATCTATCTATCTATCTGTTTATTGATTTTGATATTAGGTCATACTAAGTTCTCCAGGAAGGGCTTTGATTTGCAGTTATCCTGCCTCCCACTCAAATGCAGTAATTTTAGGTGTAAGTCATTATACCTGACTGGAATATTGCTTTTTAAGATAAGGCAGTCAAATTCTTACAAATAAAATGTAGAGAAAAATGGTGCTTAGCTCATAACCAAGTTGTAGCAATGTCAGAAACATTACTTTAAATAAGCAAACATTACCTTCAGTAACCAGATCATTCATATCAGGTTATCCCCAAAAGGAACATTTGGTAGTAAATACTATGTATATAATGCATAATCAGACTAAGCCTTTAATTTCCTGGCATTTGGTTCTGCACTAGATGTGGACGTTTCAAATGGTATAACACATGGGTTAAAGCCAACAGAATTGTACCCCTGACAACAGAAAATTCAATACTTCAGAATACTGTAGTCGTTTTCCTAATTATAAAATACAATCATCCAATATTTGTAAAAGGTAACTTTCTTAACACAAAATGGTTAATTATAGTTAATTACATATTATCTTAGGAAAAACAGTCCAAAATACATTGCCACCATGTAAACAATTATATAACTCAAAGTTAGGAATTTTTTGGATATACTATTTGAATTTTACATGTAATATATAATGAACTTCATTGAACTATTCATTTAGGAAAACTAGACCAGAGAATATTCTGGAAGAAACTGACTAGCTAGCATTCTATTGCATTTATCAATTAACTCTCAAGTTGAATTCATGCAAAACCACTCCTGACACATAGAGAAATAAATGATATTCCTTAGAAAAAAGTTCAATGCTAAAAAATATCTACATTGTTCCTTTTGTTTTTTACTCAAGAACTACTTCCAAACAAGATGAGAAAATTAAAATAACGTGTTGCTTATTATTCTATCCACATGGTTGGCAAAATGTAATTGTTGGAAAACAGAACTGTTTTATTTGACAGTCCAGTAAAAGCTTTTTAGATCTTGGAGCAGTCTGATGTTTTCTTTTTTTCTTTCTTTCTTTTACTTTTACAACTCTGGACATTTTTTAGGGGTTATGGGAAGGAAAATCTTTGTGCTGATCCAAATGTCAACTTCTAAATAAAATTAGAAAATATTGTTTGGTACAGATATAAAATGAAAAAAATACCCAGCTTTCCAAGGAAAATAGCTTTTCTTTATTCTGGGCCTTTTCAATCAGAAACTCCCTACTTATATATATTCGTTTAGATGTTAAATAAGAAAATAAAAAAAATCTATTTGTACCTTTGTCATTGATTCTGTAAAGACTTGTTTAAATTATTTAAGTCAATTCAATCCTTTCTGTATTACATATACGCATTATAGGGAGGGAGAGAATTTATTCTGTGATGATTTCTCACAGAAAATAGTCATTCCTGAGGAATGAAACATATTAAAAAATAAAGCAGATTTGTAGTTGAAAAACAATTTGCCTGAGCAGGACTTCTAAGAAATGAAAAGAAAAAGAGGAAATAGAACTGTTTCATCTTTTCAACAATCCTCAGTTAATATTTTGATAACTGAAGATCTTCTATAAAGTTAGATGCAGTAATGCTGATTATCAAGTTTAGTGGATTAAGAGATGCTTGGAGAGTTTATTAGACAGTGCATGTTCATATCCCAGTGTACTACTAGGAGGTGGTCCCTGATTGGAGGACTCAGATCTTTGATGTGGCCATGTCCTTAAGGAGTATTCATGGCTCTGGGGCCTGTCCTCTGTGACTCCTACCATTCTCCCTGATTACTGAATGTTGTGAGTTAAAATATTTTTTCTACCATGTTTCTGCCTCAAAGTCAACTGAACATGGTCTGAAAATTATGAAGCCATAAGCCAAAAATAAATATTTCCTCTTTTAGATTGTGTATCCCAATAATATGAAACCTGAACAGAGAAAATTTGTACCAGAAAGTGGGGTTATTTCTGTGATTGTACCTGACCTTGTGGTTTAGAAGACTTACACAGGTTTGCAGGATGAATTTGGAAAAGGCTGAAGAAGCAGGCTAGAAAACACCTAAAATACTTTAAGCAGAGCAGATTAGTAACTTGGAACCCAGAAAAGAAGTATTCTCATAGGAATGTGGACAGTAAAGCTGCAGGTTCCTGAGGCTTTACATGAGAACAAGGACTCTGTTGGGAATTAGATTAGAGGCCAGGCATTTTTAATTGTGACAAATAATTAGTTTAGGTTTTATATGTGTCTTAAAATTTTTTGTGACCTAAGTTTAAAGAAGAGTAATTGATGTGGCAGAGAAAATTTCAAGGAAGCCCAAAGTTGAGGCTGTGGCTTGGGTACTTGTGGTTGCTTTAGGCCAGATGTATAGTGAGACTTGGGAGCACAATGCAGAATACAAAGACTGGAAAAACATTCAGTTTGGTCCAAAAAGAAACAAATATAAAGTTGAGACCAAAAGAGATGAGGCTAGTGAAGAGATTAATTACATTAAAATGAAAACCAGTACTTTGAACATGTACAAGAAAACATATAACACGAAAACAGCTCAAGAATCAGCAAGACTGCACTCATAGTAGGCTCAAGCCTGAAAAAAACATTTCATTTTAGAAGAAAGCCCCACTCTCACCTCACCCACATTGAGAAGGGCCTTCTAAGGAATTTATTTCCCAGGGTTCATTTCATCAAGGATGCCCACTAAAGCAATCAAAGATCTCTAAAACCATGGTTCAAAGGTGCTTCGTCACTGATCAACCTGACAGCAGACCACGGCATCATCTATGTGGTGCTGGTTTAACAGGCATGCAGAATGCAATAGTTGCTTGGTAATAGAGGTTTTTTGTTGTTGTTGTTGTTCTTTTTATTTTATTTTATTTTATTTTTACCAGATTTCAGAGGAATGCTATGGAAATAAATTCAAAGCTGTATTCAGTAACCCAGGAAGTTGGAGATACCAGGAACTTAGACTGCCTCCTGAAGAAGCATATAAGCAGGAAACAAAACCTGCTCAAGAGAAAAGTCATGTGAGCTGTAACCAGCAAGGTCACAGAAGTGGGGCATTTGAAACCCTTTGAAGTTAATATTTCACCACCAAATGGCTCAGATGCTAGACATGAATCTATAGTATTTAACATTTGCCCTGCTGACTTTAGGTCTTGCTTTGGTTCAATTCCTTTTAATCTCTCTATTCTTCTTTTTTGAAATGGGCATGCTTACACAGTCTCACTGTATCTTGGGAATGTGTATTTCGCTTTTAGAATTTATTAGGACTTCATAGCTACTAATTTGCCTGTGTCTCAGTGGGGAATTTGAACTTGGACTTTTGAACAACTCTAGATTTGTTGAAATATTTAGGAAAGAGATGAGTGCATTTTTACCGTACGGAGAATAGTTATAAAATGTTAGTCATATTATGACTCAGTTATTTTGTTTAAATTATGGTTAAGGGGTTGTAATTAGTGTCAAAGTCAAAAGGGATGTACTTGTACTGGTTAATTTTTATTGTCAACTTAACAGGATTGGACAGGTAATTGAATTGTGAAGACACTAACGTCATCAAGGGATTTAATTCGTAGTTCAGTGGACTATTAGGAGACAAGGTTAGGTTGGGGGAAGTGGGTCATGGAACCAAAATTTTGAGAACTGTATAAAGCACTCGGTCCACTTCTTTGTATCTCATCCTCTGCTCTGTGATTTCTACATGCTGTGAGTTGGGCAATTTTATTTTTCTGCCGTTCCCTTCCTTTATAATGCCTCTGCCTTACAGCCAGATGATTAAATAACTGAAACTTGTGAAACTGCTAGCCACAAATAAATCTTTTAATTAAGTTGCACATAAAATATATTTTGTCAGTAAAGGAAAAATGATTAATAGACTATTTCATTATCAAAAGTCATGAACAGTATCAAGTAGTATTGTCTATTTCTGGATATATGAGGTTAGATAGGATGGAGGAAAATAATTAATAAACTCAAACCAAGGGTCAGGGATATAGCTCAGTGGCATAAGCAACTCCCTGGGAAGTACAAGGTCCTGAGTTCAATTCCTGGTACAAAAATATAAGATAAAATAAAAATAAAATAAACTCAAACCAAAACTGAAGAGCTCTGTGAGGAATGAACAACAAAAATTCTCTCCAGGAAGAATCAATAACTCCTAATGATAAGTTTCTGAAATGAGATTTCTGTTACTGTCATGATTTTGTTAACATGGGTACTTCAATGTTGAATCAATTCAACACTGTCACTTGTGGTCTTTTTGACTTTGGGTAACAGCCAGAATTTGCATACATACACTGAATGAAGTAAGTAAGGAGGATGAGAACACAGCATAGTAGTTTCATGAGCCTGTCTTTCCCTTTCACTCAGTGACAGCACTCACATACTTTTTTACCACATCTTAAAAAGACACTTGGTAAGATTTCAGTCTGCTTTACAAATGACAAGAATGAAAGGGTAAGGGGAAAATATTTTGTTGGGATTAACGGCAATATGTCTTTTATTGTAATATATTTTTAAAAATTTAAGTAAAGTATTTATGATCACCCTTTTTATGAATGTTAATCTTATCAATTTATTAGGCCATGACTGAATAGCTACAACTTCTCTTTAAATAGTGTAGCATGTTCAGTGTTCCAGCTTCACCTATATTTCAACATAATCTCTATCTTATTTAAGGTAACTTTGGAAATGCAAATAATACAATTTAGGTAAAATAATCTTGAAAATTAATAGCAAGGTTGAATGAGTTATATATACCAATTGCAAAAACCTCAGTATAAATCAAAAGTAAACAAGATAGGTTGATGCACATAGTAAGTCAAATAAATTGATTGGTGAAATGGAATTGCAATTTCTGTTATAAGCCCTTTTACTGCTTGTCAATAGGTTTTCAACAGAGTTGTCAAGACAATTTATGGGGGCAAGGGAGATAGTCTTTTCATATATAGGTATCAGAACAATTGTACAATCACTTGCAAAGAGAAGAGTTTGAAACAATTATTTTTTCATGCAAAAAAAGTATTTTCAAATGGCTTATGCAAGAGTCTAAGCCTGGGGATTTGGCTCAGTGGCATAAGTGCCTACCTGGCAAGTGCAAGGTCATGAGTTCAATCCCCAGGACAAAAAAAAAGAAATAGTCTAGCTATGAAATTTTTAGTGGAAAACAGACACTTTATGACCTTGGCTAGGAAGATATTTCTTAGCTGAAATACCAAAAGTATAATCAGTAAAAATAAATGATGATAAGTGGTACTTTAGGAGATCAAAAATGTTTGGACTTAAACATACAATAATAAGAAAATAAAAACATAAGCCATGGAATGAGAATATATTTTGAGAAAGCATATTATAAAGGGTTTGCCTCCATAGTACATAAATGATACTTACAAATCAGTAATATGAAGACATCTCAATCAACATAATAAAACATTTAAATAGATATTTCATGAAAAACAGATAAATGGCAAATACACCCAGGAAAAGATGCTCAAGTCATAGTAATTAAGGAAATGCAAATTAAAACCATCAGGAGATCTCACTTTACATACAGTTAAAAGACTTAAGTAAAAAATATAGACTACATTAGTATTAGGATGTAGAGTAACTCACCATCTCAAAAACTATTGATAGCAATATAAAATAATGTAGAAGATTGGAACAAAATTTGTTTATTTCTTAAAAATAAATTTACTGTACACCCTACCAGTTTCACAGCAGTTTCTACCTAAATGAAATGAAAACAAAGTTTAAACCAATGTCTTCTACAGAAATACTCATGAAGGAATTATGCATAATCCAAATATGCAATCACTGACAAATAGATAAATAATGTAATATTTTTTCTGCAACATACTGCTAATGCTTACCATGACGTGAAAAACTTCTCAAAGCTTGTCAAGAAAAGACATCACATAAGGGTCAAGTTTATAGCTTAGAGGCACAGAGCCTGCCTGGCAAGAGCAAGGTCATGAGTTTGATTTCTGGTACAAAAAAAAAAGGAAAGAAAGAAAAAAATAGATACCAAATAAAACACAACATATGGCATGATTTCAATCATCTAAAACTCTCAGAAAAGGCAATGCTATAAGTTTGAATATCTTTTCATGTACTTTCTTTGTCATCAATACATCTTTGAGCAAGAATCATTTTCATCTTTTATCCATTTTTTCCTATTGTGTTTGTTTTTATAATACTGAAATTGCAGGATTCCTTGTATGTTTTAAATACAAGCCTTTTATGAGATATATTAGCTGACAAATATTTTATCTCAGTCTTTCTTATCTTTTTTCTCTTAAAAATATCTTTCAAAAGCCTTAATCTCATTCCCAGTAAATTATATACATTTAAAAATATTTTGCTGTTTATTAGAGACATTTGAAAATTTGAACAAATCAAGTGTTGACATTATTGTTTAAACAATGCATATGCTTATGTCTTTCTTCTGTTTGTTCTGTCATTGATTGCAAGAAGGATGAGAAAATTTGCAAGTTAAATTATGAATTTCTCTCCTGCTGGGAATTCTATGACTTTTGGCTTTAGGATTGTTATCTCTCCACCATGTGCATTAAAGTTCGTGATCCTGTCCTCCAGATGAATTTATTCCCTTTATTAGTATTATATAAGACTTTGCTTGTATCTTTGCTTGTATCTTTCATTTTGAAACCTAATTGAGCTAATATTAACATAGACACTCTATTCTTATTTGATTAGTTCTAACTCAGCATGTCATTGCCATCATTTCACTTTCAATTTAATTGTATTTGTAAATTGATATTCTTAAAAGGCTTACAGAGTAAGCCTTTTCTTACACATTCTGACATTCTCCATCTCTAAATTGAGGAGTATATAACATCTTTATTTAATTTGATTTTTTATGTGGCTGGGTTTAAATCAGCTACCTTGAAATTTGTTTTCGATATGATCAATCTATATTTGTTGTCTTTTTCCTGTCCCATCCAGTCTACTTTCAGGTTATAATTATGATTCTGTCAAATCTGTTTCTGATTTCTTAGTTATATCACATCATTGTGTTTTATTTATGGTTACTTAAGTATATATAGTATTGATTTGTAATTTGTTACATTCTACATTCAGTGATACTCTTACAATAGTATGAATCCATTTCCCTCCTCCTGGTCCTCTCATTGTTAGGATTTCTGCCTATGAAGTAAGGAGCACACTATGTTGCTTTTTTTGTTTGTTTAAGCAGATAATTGTCTTTCAAAGACATAGAAGAACAAGGTGAAAATTCGTGTATTTATCAATTCAGTTACCATTTCTGGTATAGCTTTTCTTTTTTCCTGTATGCAGATCCAAAAAGTTTTCTGTTTATTTTTCTTACATTTGCAGGTCCTCCTTTAATGTTGTAGTTATATAGCCCTAATAATCGTATATTTCTTCAGATTTTCTGATTGATTAATGTTTATTGTTTCAATTTTTTTGTTTTGAAAGGTAAAATCACTGGGTGATGAACTCTAGCATGATATTTTCCTTTATGTACTTTACAGATATTGCATAACTGAGAACAAAATTTTATTTTTTCTTATGAGAAATGTGCTGTCATCTTCCACTCCGTGTCTCTGTATACACGATGTGTCTGCTTCCCTGAACATGCTTCTCAGGCCAATTATTTAAAAGCATTTGCTTATAATTACTGTCTTTTAAAAAAACACTACCATATGCCTTTGTCTATTTTTCTTTAATCCTTATGATTGATATTCATTCAACATAGAAGTGTTAATGAATGGTTTTCATCAAACCTGAAATATTTCTATTCTTCAAATATTTCTTTCCTTTCTATCCTTTAGAAGGTTTTAATGTTTTAATAGTCATTTTTCTACTTATATTTTGTTTTGAATAGTTTATATTCCAGTGATTTTAAGCCCAGTGCCCTTTATTTTCTTTAATTTTATCAGTTAATTTTTCAAAATCTCTGTCCAATGTATATGCGCTCTAAGGATTTTCCGACTCTAATACTTTTGGGTGATTCTTTCCTCAGAATTTTCTCATGTGTGTTCCTGCACTAATCAGTACACAGTTGAACATTCACCTGAGACCCTATGAAGGACTCTGAGTGCTCTTTGTTTTCTGGTTCTGTTAATCCTAGGCCCCTTGGCCTCCCTGGAATCTCACCTCTGTCTGTTTGACTCAGAGCTCTGGCTTTAATTCTGCTCATGGCTCTCTATCCTGGAAATCTTATCCAGGCAGTGGAGCTTAGAGATTCTGTTTTCCTTCCCTAAATAACAATTTTCTCCATTTTCTGTTATCTACTGCATTGACAATAGCTATTTTATGTGTTGTATTTAGTTTAATATTTTTTAAAATAGGATTTCATTATGCAATTCAGGTTAGCCTTGAACTCACAGTGATCCTCCTGTCTCAGTCTCCCAAGTGCTGGGATTACAGGTGTGTGCCACCAAGCCAGATAATTTATTTTTTAGTTCTTTAATTTCGAGGATAAATTTGGTTCCTGTTATTTCTCTGTTTCTGATGGAAATTCTGGGAAGTTCTCTGTTCTAAGTTCTTCTGCACCCATCAAAATGTAATATTCTTATAGAAGTAGGGCCACATTACTCTCACTTTCAAGCATGATATATAACCATATTTATAAATTAATAGTATGTCATATACTATTTACTTTTCTTCCACAGCTTAACGGTTGTCATGGGCCACATTAAATGTCTCTGAAACTATGCTGAAGTTTTATTTTATGTCAACATCAATTTCTATTCATGTACAAAACCCAAAACAAATATTGTTGCTTCACTGTATGAGTATTTGTTACCAAGCTAAAACATCCTGGCAGAAACTATTATATCAAGCTATGTCATTGAACTAATTTGACAAGTTGATTCAATTAAGTGTGCTTTTAATGAGCATAAATTATTTACCAATTTGTGAACTTTGTTCTAGAGCAACTAAATCAAAATCTCTGGATGCATAGGGTGGAAATGTTTATTAGAAGAAAGAAAAGCAATATCACTATGCTGGAGTAGTGTGCTTATCAGTAAGGTTTGTGGAGCACCCATAAATGTGTGTAATCATACTTAAGCAATAGAAAAATGTGCAGGATGCTGTGCATTTTGACAATCCAAAATGTAACTACAGTACCGAGAGTTTTACTTTCCCACTTCATTGTTCTTCAATCATCTATGTCTTCTCTGAATATGCATTGGATTTATTTACACATGGAAATGAAAGTATAGTAACTAGCTTCTATGCTGTTAGCTGCTGTTATTGTCAAGTAAGAATAAATCTACTGGTTTTCCCCGGGACAGGGCCTGCAAGAAGAGTGTGAATCTGTGCTCTGCACTTCCTCCATTGTGCCAAGATAGTGATGTCTGATGGAGGAATGTGAGGACACACATCTTTGGTGACTGGACAGACCTAAACCCCGAGACCCAGGACAACAGCAAGCCCAGGCCCACAGGCCCACAGGCACACACACACACACACACACACACACACACAGCTTTGGAGGGTGCAATAATCAGTAAGACCACAGTGTGGAAGTATTTGAAGCAACAGCTAGGAGCCAGCAGTTGGATTCTTGAGAACACCACCAACAGAAGACTAGCCCCAGCCATGACATCCAGAGACAAAATCAGCTCCTCACCCAATATATTTCTGGAATCTAACATGGACACTATTACAGAACTGTAAATAACAAAGGTATTTTATTACTTTTACTTTACCTTATTTGTCTGATTGTCCACCCTTTTCTGTCTGGTTGGATGTTGTCTTGTTGGATTTAAACTTTCAACTGAGTAATCATTGTCTCTGCCCTTTCTGTTTACTCTTGTACATTCTATTTCATTTTTTCCCCTTATGTCCTCCAGTTTCCCAAAACTAGGATGTTCATCTTTTAACCTCCAGCTTTGACCCTACTGTATCTGATCTCATTTATTACTTTAACCTGTCACCTACCCATCTTAACTCCTACCCACAGAAAGGTAAAATAACTCAAATAAAGGGAAAATCACTGAATACAAGTGTACAGTATATGTTAAATTTTGTTAAATAACCTTAGAGTTTGCTCTGGTGGATGGAGGTAGCAGGTTAATGGTTATCATAGTTTGTCAGCAGTTAAACTGTACTTGCAACTATTGTTATTACTAAATGTACTACTTTAGCCTGGATGTTACACATGCTATAAGCAGTTTTTCTCTCCTCTATGATGACACTGTGATTGTATGGGATCATAAGCATCACCACAGCCCAGTACCAAAGGATTAGGAGCTGAGTCAAATAGTAATTTTGCATCCTTTACAAATTAGGAAGGTAGGTTATTAGGATAGCTATAAAAAACCACCTGTAATTAGAGCACAACCCTGAAGCAGAGACATCGTCAAGGGAAGCCTCAATATAAGTGGTAAAGCTACATAACATAAGAAATTGGCAAGCATCCACACAGAATACAAAATAAAATAAAAAAGAGAAAATAGAAAATGGAAGATGCAGAAGCAAAATACGATCCCTTAACCCCAGTCCACCCAGGACAAGCCTAGAACTCAGTAAGGTAAATGAAATTGGAAGTCAAACACTGAAATTTTCTGAAGTGATAGCAACAGAAATGAAAAAAAAAAATAAGTGTAAAAGGCTACAGAGAAAACAATCTCTTAGGTACAAATAGAAATTATGCTTAAAATCAGTTATTAGGGATGATACAGATAAAAAAATGGATGGGCTTACAAAAATGATGGAAAAAAAAACGCCTAACATAGGAAAGTTATGGAATCCGTGAAAGAGATCCAAACAGAAATCTAAGTGATTAAAGTCTCCACTGACATTATATGCAACAGAATGAATGAAGGAGAGGCTAAAGTTTTAGATCTTGAAGACAAAGTTGTAGCCATTGATCATGAAAAGAAAGATATATTAAAAATAGCAAGAGACAATGAAAAATCAATCCAACTGCTACAAAATGAAGCAAAGAAGAATAACATAAGATGAACTGGGGTCAGTGAGAAAGCTGGAGACAACACAAATACCATAAAAAATTCTTCACAAAAATAGTGGCACAAAATGTCCCAAGCATGGTTAAAGAATTTGACATACAAATAAATGAAGCATATACAACTCCAAACAGCCACGACAAAAGTAAAACTACACCAATACCTGTGATAATCAAGATTCCAGAAATTCAGTACAAGAACAGAATATTAAAAGCTGTTGGAGAAAAGAAACAAATCACTAATAACGGAAAGTCCATCAGAAACACTGAAGATTTCTCAACACAAATCATCAATTTAAGAAGAGCGTGGAGTGAAGCATTTCAAGTCCTGAAAGAAAACAACTTTCAACCCAGACTGACCCTGCAAAAGTATCTTTCAAAATTAGTAGAGAAATAAGATACTTCCATGACAAAAACAACTGAAGAAATTTGTGACCACAAAACCAACCCAACAAATAGTACTGAAAGACATTCCAGTCAGAGATAAAAGTGACCACAATTCCAAGAACAACAACAGAAAGAAACCACCAGGCAGGGAAAGCAATTAAACAGAAGGGAAAAGTGAGGAACCAGTAACAGGAAAATACCATGATAAAGTCAGACCAATACCTATCAGTTATAACCAGCAATGTAAATGACCTCAATTCACCAATTAAAAGAAATAGGTTGACAGAATGGATCAAGAAACAGTATCCAACAGTATGCTGTATACAATAAATACATTTAACTCAAAAAATTTCATATACTGAAAGTCAAAGGATGGAAAGCAATACTCCATGCAACAGGAACTCCTCCCCCCAAAAAAAATCAGGGATAGCTATTTTGTTAACAGACAATGTGAACTTCAAACTAAGAATGATAAAAAGAGATAAAGAAGGTCACTACATACTTGTTAGGGGAAAACTTGAAGAGGAAGAGATTATGATCATAAATATATATGTACCAAATATGGGAGCACCCAACTATCTAAGACAAATCTTAATAGACATGAAAAGCTGAAGAAACAATAATACAGTTACAGTAGGGGACCTTAATACCCTATTGTCACAAAGAGACAAATCAGCCAAGCAAAAAATCAGCAAAGAAATAACAGAACTGAATCAAATTTGTGAAGAAATGGACCTAGTAGACGTGTGCCAAGTGTTCCACCCAACAACGTCAGATTGCACATTCTTCTCAGTTACACATGGGTCATTCTCTAAAATAAATCATGTACTAGCACACAGAACATGCTTAAGTAAATGCAAAGGAACTTAAAATTTCCCATGCATATTATCTGACCATAGTGCAATGGAATTGGAAATTAATGACAAAAGAAACTGCAAAAACTCCATAAAAATATGGAAATTACATAAAACCCTCCTAAATAACCGAGGGGGCACAGATGAAATAAAGGAAGTAATTAAACAATATCTACAACTAAACAAGAATGCAGATACAACATATCTGAACTTATGGGATGCAATGAAAGCAGTCCTAAAAAGGAAAATTTATAGTGGTGAATTCTTACATTAAGAAACAGAATGAGCACAAATAAGAAACTTAACGTTACAACTCAAGTCCTACAAAAAGAAGATCAAGACACGCCAAAAGCCCATACAAGAGAGCAAATTATAAAGATTAGAGCAGAAATTATGCAATGGGGAACAAGAAAACAAAATAAAGAATTACTACATTGAAGAGTTGGTTCTTTGAAAGAATAAATAAAATTGATAAATCCTTAGCCAATCTTATCAAACAGAGGAAATAAAATACTCAAATTCATGCACAGAGGAATGAAAATCAAGAAATCACTAAAGATACTCTGAAAACTCAAAAGATCATCAATACTTACTTCAAAAGTCTTTACTTTCATAGGTTTGAAAACACAGAATAAATGGATAGATTCCAAGATACATATGATTTGACAAAGCTGAATCAAGAAAATATAAAAGTTGTGAATATCCCAGTATCAGTCAATGAGATTGAAAACATAATTAAAAACTTAACAAAAAAAGAAAGCCCAGGTCCTGATGAATTCACTGCTGAATTCTACAAGAAATTTAGGGTTTTAATAGTACTCCTCAAGCTCTATAATAAAATTGAAAGGGAGGCAATACTCCCTAATTCATTCCTGGAAGCAAATATTACCCTGTTACCAAAACCAGAGAAAGACTCAACCAAAAAAAAGAACTACAGGCCGATCTCCTTAATAAACATAATAGCAAAATTCCTCAATATAATACTAGCAAACAGAACGCAACAAATCATCAAGAAGATTATTTTTTTTATTTTAAAAACAAAAGAAGATTAAAATGATACATGATTTCAAAACAGTAAGAAATTAACATTAGTTAATATATTGCATATTGTTATCTTAAAAGAAGTTGTCAGGTTACAAGACTTATATCAAGAATTTTGCACACCATGAGCAAATAGGATTCATCTCAGGAATAAAAGGATGGTTCACCATATCAAAACAATAAGTGAAATACATCATATCAACAGAGCCAAAGACAAAATCACATGACCATCTCAATAGCGCAAGAAATAGCTTTTGATGGAGTCCAACCCTCATTCATGAAAATAATCCTACAGAAAATTTGAATAGATGACCTTTATCATAGTCTGATAAAAGCCATCTATGATGAACCAACAGTCAGCGTCATACAAAATGGACAAAAACTGAAAGCTTTCTTTCAAAAATCAGGAACAAGACAAGGATGTCCACTATCACCACTCATATTCAAGATAGTTCTGAAAACATTAGTTAGACAATTAGACAAGAGAGAGGAAAAAAAGGAATAAGGATAGGAAAGGAAAAAGTTAATCTATCATTATTTGCATATGACATGGTATTCTACATAGAAGACTTAAAAACTACACTAAACACTTCTAGAATTACTAACCATATTCAGAATCACCACTGGATACATAGTCAGCACTCAAAAATCAATAGCATTCCTATATACAAACAACAAATGCACTGATATAGAAATTAGGGACACCACACCTTTCACAAAAGCATCAAAAAAATGAAATTTTACTCAATCTAACAAATGAAGTAAAGGATCTAGGTACTGAAAATTACAGTACTCTGAAAAAGGAGATTGAATAGGATATCAGAAAATGGAAGATATTTCTTGTTGATGGATAGGAAAACCAAAATAGTGAAAATGACCACAATCCCAAAATTGCTTTACAGATTTAATGCAATCCTGATAAAAATATCTTTAACATTCCTCACAGAACTAGGGAAATATTCATAGAATTTATCTGGAAGTAGAAGAGTCTGAGAATAGCAAAGACAATCCTAAGCAACAGAGGCAAGGCAGGAGGTATCACAAACCCTTGCTTGAAATAATGCTACAAAGATATGGTGATAAAATTACTATGGTACTGGCACAAAGCAGACCTCAAGACAAGTGGAGCAGATTAGAAGAAGGAGAAGCAACTACAAACACACTCAGTCACCTTATCTTTGACAAACGGGCAAAACATTCCCTGGAAGAAAGATAACCTCTTTAAAAAATGGTTCTGGAAAACCCAACTCGCTACATGCCAAATATTAAAGCTAGAATCATGTCTATATCCATGAACTAAACTCAAAATGGATCAAAATCTAAATATTAAAACATAATGGTATACCTACTGAAAGAGAAAATAGGTAGAAATCTTGAAGACATAAGGATAGGCAGAGGCTTCATGAACAAAGCCCAAAACAGCCTGGAAAATACTTCAAAGACTCAACAACTGAAATCTCCTTATGAAAAAAACTTTTGCATATCAAAATAAATCACCAACAGAATAAACAGATAACCCACAGAGTAGAAAAAAGTTTTGCCAACTGTCTCTCAGACAATGGACTTCTATCTAGAACATATAAAGAATTGAAAAAAAAAAGATGAGATTCCACAAATTCAAAGACCCAATCAAAAAATGGGTAACTGAGATGAGTACACTTCTTGAATGAAGAAATACAAATAACAAATAAATATATTTAAAAATATTCAACATCAATGGTCTTTAGACAGATGCAAATTGAAGCACTGAGATTCTATCTCAACCTGGTGAGAATGGCTATCATCAAGAAATCAACCAATAGCAAATGCTGGTAGAGCTGTGTGGAAAGGGAACCCTTCTCAACTGTTGGTGGTAGTGTAGACTGGTGCAATCACTATGGAAATCAGTATGGAGATTCCTCAAAAAGCTAGGATTAGAGGTGCCATTCAACCGAAGTATTCCCCTTCTGGATATTTTCCCAGAAGAATAAAAAATGTCATGCCACAGCATTATATGTGCACCCATGTTTATAGTAGCACAATTTATGGCAACTAAATCCTGAAAAAGAACCAAATGCCCATCCACCAAGGAATGTATAAAAGAGATGTGATATTTTCATACAATGGAGTACTACTCAGGTATAAAGAAGGATAAATTTGAGACATTTGTAGAGAAATGAATACAACTTTAGACCATATTTATAAGTGAAATAAATCAGATGTAAGCATTGTATTGTGTCCCTGGTGTATAAAACTAAAAGAGTAAAGAAGATCCAAAATGCACAATAGATATTTTGAAGTGGGAAGAAACTGTTCAAAAGAAAAGAAAAACTGACATGGGTGAAAGGAGAAAAGGAAGGGAAAAGAAAAAATTATATATATATATATATATATATAATTAAGATAGTTATGCAACTAATTGCTACTAGTTCATTGAAAATACAGTTTGTGCCTATATTGTTTGAACAACTTTTCATGCCTATATCTTGTAATATGAGCAACTACTTTGAAGATAACAATGTACAGTGTAAGAACCATTATTACTCTCCTACAATCTTCTTTTGAAAATTTATACTGTTATTGTTTTATTTTTCTTTAAAATAAAAAAGAATAAAACTACTGAAAAGCATCTACTTCTGTATTAGCTTCAAATGTATAATATCAAAAGAATATAATTTCCTCCTTGATTAATGAATTTTATAAAACTACAGTAAATTGAAATTTTTCTTAACAAATATATTACATACAACAATATATTTATATAACCATAGTATTTTGTTAAGAGTAGACAGCTAAAAAGTTTAAAAAACAGAATTTTATAATTTTGTACATCTATGCTATGGTCCCTCAAAATTATATGGTGAAACTTAATCACCAATATGATATTAAGAGGCAGGCTATTGAGAAGATGATTAAATCATGAAGTAAAAGCTCTACAAAATGGGATTAGTGATTTTATGATGTAGGTGCGAGAAGCACCCTAGTCTTTTTTACTCTTCTACTTTTTGTGATAATCAGAAGTAGCAAGAAGATTCTACCCTGAAATCAGAAAATGAGATTTCATCAAACACTGACTTTTGTCACCATAGTTTTGGACTTCCCTGCCTAGAGATCTGTGACTTATACAGCTCTTTAATTTATAAATTACTCTGTAACATTTTGTTAGAAAGGCAGGAATAGACTAATATGCCTATGTTCAGATTACTTAATTTTATAGGTTTAAGTTTATTTTCTAATATGAAAAATGGGGAACACAAAACTACTTCTTTTTGGAAAGAGTATATGCAAAATTACCTGGAATAAAAACAATTAAAAACATGATGAATAGTGGTATATTCTCTTTTTTTTTCCTTCATGGTTCAACATTATTTAAAGATAATAAAATTACATATAACTCTAAGTTAAGCCTAAATATCAGGTATAATAGTAGTTTAGAACATTTCAAAAGAGATGATAAATTCATTTATAAATCTTTTGAAAATATATTTCTAAATAATATTGTAATAAAAATAAGGTTAAAAACAAATACCTAATTGCATATATTTTTTCAACTTCCTAAATGTTGCTCATTGTCGTAAAATAAATATTTTCTTCAGAATAATTAAAATGTTTAACTTGACATACTCATTTCATCTTACCTAAACCTAAAACATTTCATTTACAGGAGCTGGTGTCATTAGATTTGCTTTTTACCTGGGTTTCCCCCAATCACTCACTAAAAATGATTATACTTTATTTATAATTTTTGAAGAATAATGTATTGAAATCTTATTTAAATTATGTTCAAATCTACAGTGATATTTGTTAAAGTACTCATAAAGTACTGGTGGACAGAAATCAAATTTCAAGCTATACATCATCTTTTAGGTTTTATTCAAACTCTATGTCACTATCAAAAATATTAAAGTGGTTTGATGTTCATATACATTTGAATCACATCAAAATGCAAGCTCAAAAATAGTAGAAGTTTAATTGTTCCATCCACAACTGAAAACACTGAACTCAGGAGGAGCGTGCTTGATAGAAAATAAATGTTCAATGGATATTAGAAAATTAATGTTGAATAAATGACCATTATGCTAGCTTAAAATATTTTAGATTCTATATAAATATCATTCAGCAGAGTCACAACTGTAAGTCTTATTCTTGTTATCCTGTGATTTTATATGATTTTTTCAGTAATATTCAGAAATTTCAAGGTTGACTCAGTCCACTTTTTTCCTCCTATTTTTCTCTTCTATCAACTGCATCAAAAACAGAAACTGGAAGATGATATTCTTGTATGTGTGAATATTGAGTGGTGAGTAGGAAAGATGGTAGATTTAAAATTCTGCAAACATAATATAGCCTTAGAAATGTACTTTAGCAATACTTTTGATAATTTGCAATATTTGCATTCTTTTGTCAAAAACAAGTTATTTGAGAAAAAGTGTTGGAAATTGGGAAGATTTTAATCCTTATAAAACTGAGGCATGATTTTTAAATGAAGCATGCAAACTACAGACTACTGGATAGAAAACATGTTAGGACTTGCTCTCCTGATGCTTATTACTTGCTAGGAATACTTTCAATTCCTCATAATAATGAGCATACTTTCAGTTACAAATGACACTGTCAACTATCTCTGTGTCTTTTATTTTTCTAATCCACTTGGCAAGAATTATGGATAGGACCACAACGTCATTTAATACAGATCAAGGAGCAAGGCTTTGGGGCCTGATTCTGATAATTCCATCTTTGTACCAAATTATACTACATCCCTGTCTCTCAACTGCAGTATAACAAGGGTCTAGGATCTTCAGAGGTGACTGTATCTGTACCACTTTTGGTACTGCACCCACTCCTCTATCCACCATTAGAGTGGACACTGGCTTGGTGATGGAAAAGAGGGTGGCCAATAGGATCTGAGTGCATACGGCAATGATAATAATAGAAGTGGTACAAGGCATGCTAGAAACAGTGCCATGAGATCTATCATACTTTGTTTACTATAAATATGTTTCTTTCTCTAACTGAGAGTACACTGAATATTCTTTGTCAATCATTATCTGCAAAAATTTAGATTTTACAAACAGAAAGATAGTTTAGTAAAGTCAGAAAATGACTGTTTCCCCAAGTTTTCTTCTTGTCAAAGCATTTTACTTTTCCACTTACAAGGAATATTTATTTTCATTTTAAATGTAGGATATGTCAATTTTCTCACATCACAAACAGAAGTATATACTTATCCAACCAGACTGTTTGTACTGAAATATCATTATGTTTATTAAAAGAAGTGTACTGATCTTTTTCTTAAGCTAAAGTGTATGTTACTTTTTGGACATGTATTCATAAATAAAAAAAGGCCCTTATTCGCTCATTATCACATATGGCATCTGTTGAAGTATCTTAAGTATGTTTGTTAGCAGTGTCTATAAAAATATTTATGTGTACTAAACAATTCTACAACCTGAGATATCTGATTATTTAGAAAAAATAATTTTATATACTTTACATAAAATATGTCAAGTACTTACAACTTCAGTTTAAATTAGGACAACAGAAAACAGGTGAGGAAACTTTCAGAAACTACACATGCATAGATTTTATAAATTTACCACACATTTGTGCATTGAAGCCTAGAAGGAAGTCAAATTGTCTAAACTTTCAAAACCACAGAGCAATTTTTCTAAAGAAATTTCAAACACCATCTACAGTAATGTACAACGAAGACACAGATGGTTAATTTATCATGTTCAGTGCAGAGGTGAGAATAGGAAAACTTCAGGGATATGCTTCTATAAACCTCCTGTATCTAGTAATAAAGGTAATAAAATAAGCCTCTAGAGGGACAGAAAAATGAGTTTGGCAGATTAAAAAGAGAAGCTCCTGTTTCTCAGATATGTTCAGACCAGTCTTTCCAAGATGCCTCGTTATAGATCAGAGAACCCCACACTATACTCTGAAGTTGACCACAACCTCACAACTTTTCTAAAAATTTGCCTGAGTGCTTAACTTGAAATTTCTTGTCTGGAACATTTCTTTCCTCTCTACTTCACAGGGATAGCATGAGCCCTACAGATGTCTTTTTATCTACGGTTTTCCCTCCTTTATAATAAGGAAAACTATTTAAATCCTGTCCATGTTGGAAAGTAAAGATTTCGTCTTACTTCCTCTCCAGTCATTTCTTATAGCACTGTTATATATTTACTGTATGGTACATCATGACTGCTACTGAAACTAATCTCAGACATCATGGAATTTTTTTAAACATACTAGGATTGTGGGAAGATTGCAAGTATGCACATCAACAGAGAATATATTCGTTGTTAACAAATACAGATTTTCATATCAGTGTAAAAATTTATTAAAGGGACTTTTTTAGTTTCACTAGAAATTTCAGATGAGTAGCATATTTAAATAGAAGAGAATTCTGTGGAAAAGACAATGAATTACTTAAATGAATGATAATTATACAAAATCACAGTAGCATTACAAATAAAGTAATGCTGCCTAATATAAGCAAAATTCTGCTCAATATTTTAATCAACTGATTGGGAAGTAGAGAAAAATGTATGTTGATTAACTTAGCAGGTGAGGAAATATGGGAGAAATTATAAAATCTTGCGTGGTGAGAACTATGATAGCATCATTTCTTAAAATTAGAGTCACGCTTTCACGCAAAACATGAGATTTTTCTAAAGAGAAGTAAAAGTTTAGAAAGAAATGACAAATCTATGGTTACTTTTGTTATTTTATTAAATATTCTGTTCAACAACAGTTGTTCTTTTATTCCATGTACATCTACATGTTTCTCTGACTACACTATTATAAAATGAAATGTAGAATTTCATTTCATAAATACTACTTGGAAAATTCTATAATGGTTACACACTTAGAAAAGTACTTACAAGAAAAAAATTTTTAAAAAACTAAATAATTTATGAACATAAATCTCTTGCAGTGTAAGTTCAGAACTGGATTTGTCTTGGAAAATTCAACCTTAAGCATCTCTTTTTTATTAGGAAATTAGAGTCGAAAGTTTTAAAAGATTTGTCAAAATTGAGTAAGGAAAAAAACGAACCAAACCCAAAGCTAAGTCTGTTAAATCTATATTATCTCATTCTGCTTCTTTTTTTTCCTTCAAAATAGAGGCTGAAGAGAGGTAATAGTCATGAGAAATCCCTGAGAATAATAGCGTTTTTTGTTTTAGAATAAGTACACTGTATTTTTCCACACAAATTTTAATGATTTATTAGTAAAACCTAGATAATCAATCTGTTAAAATTGTTCCAAACAATGTGAAAAGATGACCACATATTTTTTTTAGCAGACCTGAAATATTTGGAAATGCTTTATACTTAGATAAATTATACTAAAACAGAGTAAATTATTCTCCCATAGTACATGGTTTTGGTGATCCTAGTTGATGATATTAATGTCTTGCTGATGTGAGAATAGCATGACATTTGAATAAATAAGTAAAGTTTGGATAAGTAAGAAGACATTATTTAAACACTATATTCATTTCATTTAGTTATCCTATGTAATACCTGACATCTATCAGTGAAAGGAAAGGAGGCTTATTTTGGTCCCTTATTGTACATAATTGACCGACTCCAAGGCCGCAACATCATATCAGAGGGGCATAGTTGGAATAAAGCAGCTGACTTCATGTGACTAAGAAAAAGAACAGAGAGAAAGTGCACCAGACTGAAAGATATATTCTCCAAGGGCAGGGCTCCAGTGATGCAGCTTTTTCTACTGAGCTCTGGTTTCTAATAGAATATTCATCTAGAAATAATAGTGGATTAATCCACTGATGAGTGCAATGGTCACATGATTCCATCACTTATTCAGGACTTTCTTTATCTAGACAGTTTGAGGATTAAGATTAACTGGCACGGCTAGTGAGGGAGATATATTCCATGTCAATTTATAGCAAGATCAATATTATCAAGAAATGAGTTGATCTGTATGTTCAACACAGTCCAAATAAATAACAAAAATAAAATATTGTTGCACACTTATTTAACACTGGCAATACCACTGCTGCTGAGGAAATGAAGTAACAGAAATGCCCATTCATTGTGGGAATATCAAACTATACAGGCACTTTGGGAGACAGTTTAACAGAGTCTTATGAAATTAAACCTACTCTTACCATGTAAGTCAACAAGCATGCTTCTAGTATTTAACCAGGGGACACAAAACATTATATTCATACTCAACCTGTACACAGATGTTTATGCCTATTCTACTCATAATTTACAAAATGTGGAGGCAACTAAGAAGTGTTTCAGCAGGTGAATGGGTAAATAAACCGTGGTATCTATAGACTATGGAATATTATTCCATGCTATAAAGAAACACACTATCAAAATGTAAAAAGACGTGGTAGATCATTAAATGCATATTACTGAATAAAACAAGTCAATTTGAAAAGGCTACATGCTGTATAATTTCATATATTTGACATCTTGGAAAAAAGTATCAGCACAGAAACAATGAAAACAATCAGTATTTACCATAATGTTAAGAAAAAAGGAGGAAAGAATGGGAAGAATATAGAGGAATGTAAAGCAGTTTGACCATTCTGTACAGTGTTATAATGGTGGATAAATGTCATTATAAAATTGCTCAAACTCATAGAATATGTAAAAAGAAAAATACCTAGCTGGTACAGTGGAACCCCTGTACTCCTTGCAGTCAGACTTAGGGTCAGGGCGGTGCCACACTCTGGGATACACTCAGCCTAGTTCCCTGGGACCTGGAGGCCTCAGCCCCCACCTGGGAATGCGGAGGTTCCACCCACACGCACCAGGAGGTCGCCCTCACTGGCTGCGCACAAGATCCAGCTCCACTGGGTCCCACAGCTCAGCGCAACTCACCAGAGGAACGCCTGCCCAGTCTCGCAGGACACAGAGGTACTCAGCCCAGCCCAGCCCAGGACTCCAGAGTTGCTCATCAGGGACTGACCAGCATAGCTGCAGGGCCTTGGAGAGCTTGGGCTCTCGCGACCAAAGCGCAGAGTGCACATGAGCTCCATACTTCAGTGGAGCAGCCTACACCGCATCCTAGAGCTCACAGTGGGCCCCACCCAGCCAGAAGCAAGGCCCTGGCACTGTAGGCCTGGGACTCGCCCAGGCTTGCCTGGTATAGCAGAACCCCTGAACCACTTGCAGACAGACTTGGGGTCAGGGTGGCGCCACACTCGGGATACACTCTGCCTAGCTCCCTGGGACCTGGAGGCCTCGGTCCCCACCCAGCAAGGTGGAGGCTCCACCCACACACCCAGGGAGGCCACCCTCACTGGCTGCACACAAGAGCCAGTTCTAACGGGTCCTGCAGCTCAGCGTGACCCACCAGAGGAATGCCCGACCAGCCTCACAGGGCCACAGAGCCACATAGGCTCTAGAAGAAAATGACAAAGTGAAAGACCAAGAGGCAGTCTCAGTCCCCCAGCCCACTGAGAACAAACCCAAGAGACACTGAAATGAAAGACAGTGGGAGTCACACAACTGAACTTTCTGAAATGATAGAAAATGCAGTAAAGAAACAGCTCAATGAAGCTATAGAGAAATTCAAATCAGAAATATTCTCTTAGCTAATAAATGAAATAAGAATCATTATTAATGTGTGTATCTAAAGAAGAGCAAGATAAAAAATAGAAGAACTTAAGAAAATGATCGAAACTTTGAATGAACAATATAAGACACAAACAGAATGCATGAAACAGATGCAAAGGGAAATGCAGGAAATGAAAAAACCCATGGAAAGTTTGAAAAACTGCTTGAATGAAGCTGAAGATAGAATCTCAGATCTTGAAGACAGCATGGGAGATAATGGCCACAAAAGAAAAGATCTCTTAAAAATAGTAAGGAACCAACAAACAACAATTCAACAGCTGCAAGACAATGCCAAGAGAAATTACATAAGATTAAAAGGCATAAATGAAAAAGCAGGGGTGAATACTAATGACCTACGAAGACTATTCACAGAAATAATAGCAGAAAACTTTCCAAACATGGGAAGAGAATCTGAAATACAGGTAACTGAGGCATATGGAGCCCCAATTAACCATAACCAAAATAAATCTTCGGCCAGACGTATAATAATAAGGGTATCAGAAACACAGCACAAGAACAAAATACTAAAAGCTGTCAGAGAAAAGAAACAGATCACCTATGAAGGAAAGCCTGTCAGAATCAAGGCAGACTTCTCAACACAAACCTTAAAGCTAAGAAGATCCTGGAGTGAAGTATTTCAAATCCTAAAAGAAAACAACTTTCAACCCAGATTGATGTAACCTGCAAAACTATCCTTAAAAATTGATGGAGAAATAAGATACTTTCATGACAAAGAAGAACTGAAGAAATTTATGTCCACCAAACCGACACTACAAAGAGTACTGAAAGACACTCTAGAAAGAGACAAAAATAGCCACAATCTTAAGAAAAACAGCAAAAGGAAACCACTAAGCAGGACAAATAATTAAACAGAAAATGTAGAAAACCAGAAACAGAAAGATATCATGACAGGGATGAGCCAGTACATATCAGTTATATCAATCAATGTAAATGATCTCAACTCACCAATAAAAAGAAACAGACTAGCAGAGTGGGTTAAGAAACAAAATCCAACAATATGCTGTGTACAAGAAACACATTTCTCTGAAAAGGAAATTCACAGACTAAAAAAAAGCAATACTCCATGCAACAGGAACCCAGAAAAAAGTAGGGGTAGCTATTATGTTAGCAGACAATGCAAACTTCAAACCGAGAATGATCAAAAGAGATAAAGAAGGTCACTACATACTTGTTAGGGGAAAACTTCAAGAGGAAGAGATTACAATCATAAATACATATGCACCAAATAAGGGAGCATCCAACTATGTAAGACAATTCTTAATAGATATGAAAAACCAAATAAACAATAATACAATTATAACAGGGAACCTTAACACCCCACTGTCACAGAGAGACAGATCAACCAAACAAAAAATCAGCGAAGAAATAACAGAACTGAATCAAACTTGTGAGCAAATGAACCTAGTAGATGTGTACCGAGTATTCCACCCATCAACATCAGAATACACATTCTTCTCAGCTGCACATGGGTCATTCTCTAAAACAGATCATATACTGGTCCACAAAACATGCTTAAGTAAATGCAAAGGAACTGAAATAATTCCATGCATATTATCTGACCATAGCGCAGTAAAATTGGAAATGAATGACAAAAAAACCTACAATAACTGCATAAGCACATGGAAATTAAATAATACTCTCCTAAATAACCAATGTGTCACAGAAGAGGTTAAAGAAGAAATTAAACAATATCTACAATTGAATGAAAATGCAAATACAAATTACTGGAACCTGTGGGATACAATGAAAGCAGTCCTCAGAGGGAAATTTATACCACTAAACTCCCACATCAGAAAAACGGAAAGAACACACATAAACAACCTAATGCTGCACCTAAAACTTCTAGAAAAAGAAGAGCAAGTCAAGTCCAAAGCCCAAAGAGGGAGGAAATTATTAAGATTAGAGTAGAAATTAATGCAATAGAAACTAAGAAAATAATACAAAGAATTAATAAATCTAAGAGTTAGTTCTTTGAAAGAGTAAATTAAATTGATAAACGCCTAGCCAACCTTATCAAAAAGAGGAAAGAAAAAACTCAGAAACATGCAATAAGAAATGAAAAGAGTGAAATCACTACAGACCTGGAGGAAATACAGAAGATCATCAACACCTACTTCGAAAACCTTTACTCACATAGATTTGATAACACAGACGAAATGAACAGATTCCTAGAAACCTATGAATTACCAAAGCTGAGTCAAGATGATGCAAAGCTGCTGAATAAACCAATTTCAGCTAATGAAATTGAAAATGTAATTAGAACCCTACCAACAAAGAAAGGCCCAGGCTCTGAAGGATTCACTGCTGAATTCTACAAGAAATTTAGGGAAGACTTAATGCCAACACTCCTTAAACTCTTCAATGAAATTGAAAGGGAAGCAAGTCTCCCTAACTCACACCTGGAAACAAGTATTACCTTAATACCAAAACCAGAGAAAGACCCAACCAAAAAAGAAAATTACAGGCCAATCTCCCTAATGAATATAGACGCAAAAATCCTCAATAAAATACTGGCAAATAGAATACAGCAAGTTATCATAAAGTTTATACAACATGATCAAGTGGGATTCATCCAGGAATGCAGGGATGGTTTAACATATGGAAATCAATAAATGTAATACACCATATCAACAGGGCCAAGGACAAGAACCACATGATCATCTCAATAGATGCAGAAAAAGCTTTTGACAAAATCCAACACCCATTCATGATAAAAACCCTGCAGAAAATCGGAATAGATGGTCTCCACCTCAATCTGATGAAAGCCATATATCATAAACCAACAGTCGACATCTTACTAAATGGAGAAAAACTGAAAACTTTCAACCTAAAATCAGGAACAAGACAAGGATGTCCATTATCACCGCTCCTATTCAATATAGTTCTGGAAATATTAGCCAGAGCAATTAGACAAGAGAAAGAAATAAAGGGAAAAAGGATAGGAAAGGAAGAAGTGAAATTATCATTATTTGTAGACGATATGATACTCTACATAGAAGACCCCCAAAAATTCATTAGAAGACTTCTAGAAGTAATAACCAAATTCAGTAATGTAGCTGGATAGAAGATGAATACTCAAAAATCAATAGCATTCCTGTACACAATCAACAAACTCACTGAGAGAGAAATAAGGGAAACCACACCCTTCACTATAACATCCAGAAAAATGAAATACTTAGGAATCAATCTAACAAAGGAAGTAAAAGATCTATACAGTGAAATTTTCATTACTCTAAAGAAGGAAATCGAAGAAGATTTCAGAAAATGGAAAGATATTCCATGTTCATGGATAGGAAGAACAAACATCTTGAAAATGGCCATTCTCCCAAAATTATTATACAGATTCAATGCAATCCCAATCAAAATACCACCTGCCTACCTCACAGAGGTAGAGAAAGCATTCCCAAAATTCATCTGGAACCAGAAAAGACCTAGAATAGCAAAGGCAATTCTGGGCAACAAAGGGAAGGCAGGAGGCATCACAATGCCCGACTTGAAACTATACTACAAAGCTACTGTGATAAAATCAGCATGGTACTGGAATCAAAACAGACCTGAAGATCAATGGAATAGATTAGAAGATACAGCCACACTACAAACACACTTAGCCACCTCATCTTTGACAAAGGGGCCAAACATGTACATTGGAAGAAAGACACCCTCTTTAACAAATGGTGCTGGATAAACTGGGTTTCTATATGCCATAAACTAAAACTAGATCCATGTCTATCACCGTGCACTAAAATAAAGTCAAAATGGACCAAAGATCTGAATATTAAAACAGAGACACTAAACTTACTAGAAGACAGAGTAGGTAAAAATCTCGATGATATAGGAGTAGGCAGAGTGTTCATGGACAAAAATCAACTTGCATGGGAAACACTTCCCAGAATCAACAACTGGGATCTCATCTTACTAAAAAGTTTTTGCATGTCAAAGGAAATCTCCAACAGAGTAAAAAGAAAACCCATGAATTGGGAAAATAATTTAGCCAATTGTCCATCATACAAAGGACTTCTGTCTAAAACATATAAAAAATTAAAAGAAATCAGGCCCCAAAAATTCAAGGACCCAACCCAAAAATGGGCATCTGAGATGAATCCACACTTCTCAGAGAAAGAAATATAAATGGCAAATAAATATACGAAAAAGTGTTCAACATCAATGGTCATTCGAGAAATGCAAATTAGAACAACTCTGAGATTCCATCTCACTCCAGAAAGAATGGCCAAGATTAAAAAATCAACCAACAACAAATGCTGGAAGGGCTGTGGGGAAAAAGGAACTCTTCTCCACTGTTGGTTGGAGTGTAGACAGGTGCAGCCACTGTGGAAGTCAATGTGGAGATTCCTCAAGAAGCTAAGATTAGAGATCCCATTCAATCCAGGTATCCTTGTTCTGGGCATTTTCCCAGAAGAATTGAAAACATCATACCACAGTGATATCTGTGCACACACGTTTATAGCAACACAATTTGTAATAGCCAGATTTTGGAAACAACCCCAGCACCCATCAATCAAAGAATGGATAAAAAAGATGTGGTATTTTTATACAATGGAGTACTACTCAGCTATTAAGAAAGATTGCATTGAGACTTTTATAAGTAAATGGTCATGACTTGAGACCATACTCATAAGTGAGATAAATCAAATCCACATGTGTAAATACTGTATTGTCTCCCTAGTGTAAGAAACTGAAAAAAGTATATATGATACAAAATCTATAATAAATACTATGGAAGGGTAAAAAACAGCTCGAAGAGCAAAAGTAACTGGGAAGGGAAAAGGAGGAAAGAGGGAAGGGAAAAGGAAAAGATATAAATCTGTATATATGTTTATATAAAATAACTAAAACGAACACACTGCTGAATGTACTCGTTACTGAGAAAGAACAATTAATACTGATATGATTAGATCAATTTTACATGTCTATATCTGTTAATGTAAACAACCATTTTAAAGATAATGATACGCAATATTGCACCAATTGTCAAGTTTCTATTATCCTGTTTTGTAAACCTGTATTGTTTCTGTTGTGCATTTAGTCTAGTCATCTGTTTGTCTGTTTTGTTTTTTGTCTTTGTTATATATGTCTTTTTTTTTCTGCTTAAATGAACAAAAAAAAATACCTAAAGTAAGTATGGACTTTTGATAATAATTTTTTAATATAAATTTATTAATCGTAACAAGTTTATCATTTAGCTAAGGGATGTTAATGGTACACATGAAGAAAAACAGATGATGTCTATACTATTTGTTTTGTTCTATGTTTCTGCAAATCTAATACTCTCTACAAAAAGAACATCTATAAAAGCTAAGCACATATATTCACATATGCTTGTAGTGAAACTTGTATTTTTCAAGGAAGTAATGTGTGGTATGTGATGGAATATATGATGATTAACTTTGAATTTCAACTTGACTGACTTGTAGGACAGATTAATAAAGCACATCTCTGGTTGTGTTTGTGTGGGTCATGGACACAAGACCTTGGGGACTATACCTAATCCCTCACTCCTTCCTTTCTGGGCTGTTCCCCTGTGCTCTGTTTCCAGGCCACCATGGAAAGAGTCATTATACTATACCATGCTATTATTCCTTGTAGTGTTTTCCTTGCAGCCAGCTAACCATGGACTGAAATCTTGAGAACTGTGAGACAAAATAGACCTTATCTCCTTTTTTTGTGGGTGTCATGTATTTTATTTTGTCCCAGTGACTAAACTTTATAAATAGTGAACCTATCTTACTTTATTGTTTTGCTGGTTTGTTTAATTTCTAGATATAGATAACTGCAAACACCTGCATTAATCTTGACAGGCTGATGTCTTATACTGCTACAATAAAAATATCATAACCTAGATGACTCATCAATTACCAACATTTACTTTTCTCTATTTTAAGGGCTAGGAAATGTACAACCAACTTACAGGAGATTCAGAGACTGGTGAAAACCTATTTCTCACAGGTAGTTTATATTTCTGTTTCCCATTGCTGAGACCAAATGCAAGGCATCCACAATTTAACAGAAGAAAGGGCTTACTTGGCACATGGGATCTGAGAGTTCTAAATTTTTCTCAGTTGGTTTTAAGGCAGGGACATCATGGTGAGAGGCGATGCAGAGTAAAATGCTTACTTCATGGTGGCAGGAAAGCAAATCAGGGGAACAGCGACAGGAAGGGTCCAAGGAGTACATACAGTACCCAAGGTCATGCTACCCAGACACATGCAGAAGTATGTTTTACTAATCCCTTATATGATTCCTAAGTTAATCAAGTTGACAAACTTATTTGTCATGCAGTGGCAACTTATCAGTGTCCCTCTATAGTAGAATGTCTTAACTAGGTCTTTGTAGTCTCCATTGCAAAGTCACTAATGCCAATAAAAATTCTCTACTGCTATAACCTAATCACCTCCCATAATTATACACCACTTTATAGTATCATCTTAGGGGCTACATGTCAATGTATGAATTTAGGGAAAGGAGAAGCAAACATTCAGACAACAGTAACTTTTTTTTTTCTAATGAAAGTAATATCTTCCTTGCTGTAAAATGTAAAATGAGGCATTAATAAAGTACTTGAAAATTTGAGATGATTAAAAATACTTGAGAAAGTAACTCAGATGTTCACATTCTTCATCTTAATACTTTCAAAATATAGTTTCCTAAGGTCAAAAGTGCTTAAAAGTGCAACAGATACTGAAACAAACAGAAAGAGTAATTTTTCATTTGCCCTTTAAAATTTAGAACTGAGTGGCCTTAGAATCACGTAATCAAAGACCAGTGAATAGTCTCCACCTAAAAATTAAACTTCCACCAATGGTAAAATGAAAACTTAAAATGTGGTATATTACTCATTAGCATGAATGACTATATATATATATATATATATATATATGTTACAAGCATAATGAAAAAGAGAAACCATACCAAAAGAATGTATCTTATATGATTCCATTTATGAAAAGTACAAAATAATCCTATTAGATGTCAGGAAATTGTCTTCCTTGAGGATTGGTGTTGACTTGATAGGGGTGTAAGGTTGTTTCTGAGTGTACTGGTCATATTCGGTTTCTGAATCTGGCAATAGTTTATAGGAATGAGTTTAGTATATAAGAACAAATCAACTTATAGAATCATACTGCATCTATTTTTTTCTATATTATTGCAACATGCTCATTATATTATCAGCAATGGTAGGAAGCAAACAAAAGAGACAAGAATCATTGTGATGTATTGGCTGTGAGTTTTCTGGCCTGAATAATGAGGAACCATTCAACTTTCAGCTGGACAGAAAGAATGCTGTGGTTTAGGTATAGTCTGAGTGTGTCCCCCAAAATTTCACATGGTGAAAGCTTGAGCCTCAGAGTGTGATGCTGAGGTGGTAAGAGATGGGGTTCATGGATGATAAACACCTTAGGACCACTGCCCTCAGAAGAAATTGAGGCAATTCTCATGAGACTACAGCTAGTTCCTTGCAGAGATACATGCTATAAAAAGGATGAGCCTGGCCCCTTAATGTCTCTAACATTCTTTTCTGCTTTGTGATTTCTTTCTCAAGCACTTGTGTCATTGAGATACCATCTGGCATGAACCCCTCACTAGAGGCTCAACAGATGGAACTGCCCAATCTTGTAAATTCAGCCTTCAAAATTAATTTACTCTTTGCTTTACAAAGTATCTGCCTCTGGTATTTTGTAGTAGCACAGACCTGAGAAGAATAAAATGTCTTACAAATTTATTATCCATATAGGTCAAGGAAAGACACTGCTCTAATGTAACATAGGGAGATAAGTAGTATTGGTGAAATTCAAACTTGAAATATATGTTAGAGTAATAAATTGAACAATTCTAATCTCATCCTAAAGTTATGGCAATTTTAACATCTTTATTATAGCCTCTCTCAGGTATTTGAAGCATCTCAGGTAATAAAAGCATTAAAAATTTTCATTCAATTATTGTAACACAGACAATTTGTTAACTTTCCCATTCCTATCTAATATATTTTTCATTCTGTCACTAAGCTAACTTTGTGGCATTAATAAAACCAAAGTTTTCAAGCGGTGGAACTAAAAATTTTATTTTTATCTCAAACACATATTCTGTGCTTTCTGGTAACAAAATCGATTCATCATTTCCATGGCTAGCAACAGCAAAAATGACTTTGGATAGAATTTTGAGATGGTACCTACCATGTTTTTAAATTAAATTAAGCTGAGTGGCAGTAATGCTATTCTTCTTGTTTTCATAAAACAAGAGTATTTGTAAGCACTTTTCTACATCATTGTATGGTACATTTTATATTTTAGTCTTGTTAAAAAGTTTCTTCTTATAGATTTATTTCATTGGTGCAATCAAATCATTTTTAAGAAATACATTTTAAAAAGTTAGCAAAGTTAAATTACACAGATTCATTACATTTACCAGCCCCAAACTAAAGGGCAGATTGCTTTCATGCTTCTGGGTTCCTCAGACTAGAATGCCTGGAGAACTGCGTTGTTCTACTGTGGTGACTCCTGGGACTATTATATCCACCACATATTTTAGGTTTCTACAGCATGGATCAGCCACTTTTACCATGAAATATCCTTCACATTTTCCCCACCCTCCAAAATCTGGATTAACATTTAGACAAATGTCTCACCCAGCTTATCTTGTAATTTATACAGTTGAACAGGAACATTTTCAAAACCTAAATTAAGACTACTTCATACCTACATGCAAATGAACATCTTCTAGGTACACATAGAAAATCACATTTGGATGTAGTAAAATTGCTTAGCTAAATGAAAAACTTAAAGTAACTAAGCATCCAACCATACAGTTAAAAGTAAGCAATAACAATTACAATAAACTCTTACTGAAGTGTTAATCTTATATCTTGGAGTTATATGCCAAATATGTCTAAACAAATGTAAAACAACATCTGTAGTTCTACCAGTAATTCAAATATTCATGAAATTATATGAACCATGCACTTGTAAAGTCATCACAAAAACATTTTAGAAAGTAAATTTAAACTTGGGGAATTGATACTATTGGAAAATTATGCTAAATGACATTAGATTTGTTTATTTTTCTACAGACAGTAATATTAAAAACAAGAGAATAAAATGACTTCCATCCTAGAAAAAAAGTGTTTATTTATGTTCTTAATGTACACTAACAGAATAAACTGAAACTTCAATCTTCTGTCTTTAAAAAATAGGAATTGAAGAATGTTTTCCAATAGATTAGAAATATAAGCATGACTCTGGTTATTTTAAAACTGGGCTGGAAGACACTTAGCAATATGAAAGTGAATAAAATGTGCTTTGATCAAGAAATCCCATTGATCTGTATTCCAAAAATAGTGTTTTATTTTTGCTTTGAAACCACTTTTCTTATCATTTTTAAGATAAAATAAAGAAGAATGAAAGTGACACAAAGTTTTTATTCATATTATTTGCTTGTTTAAATAATTTAGCAAGTCACAATGCCATAAAAATACTGCTAGCATTTCAGATTTTTTTCAAATCCTTTTTAAAATAGGTTACTCTTTTTGGAAACAAGGTTTTGATTGTATGAAAAAATTCCTTTCCTTTTACTGTGTAGGTCAATATCTATCTTAGCTGATGGAAAAACTACAAACATGTTCATTTTGATTGGTATTTTCTAAATCAGCAGGTTCATTCATGTGTTATGCTTTAAATGATTTTGTTGTGGAATAAAATGTCAGTCAAGGCCAAAGACAACTGCTGGAGGAAATCCTAAAACAGTGTAATTTACACCTGGTTTTCCCACGCAGTTCATTAGTATCTTATGTGTTTGGAAAACAAGCATAATAAAATATCTGTGTGGGTGTTGCCTTGGTCAGTAATCTTCCTCTATGAGTCTTGTCTTTCTTCTGATTTTAGAAAACACATCCTTCCTTATCTGACAACTTCACACTGGATTGAGTGCTACTGTGACCAGTTCTCAATCTTTCTACATGTTACGTTTGCTGAATGTAATTGAGCTGCTGGTATCAAGAACAGCAACTTAGTGAATACAGAGTTGAAGCTCAAGCAAAAGCTTAATTTGTCGTTATATTTTGCATATTAACATCCCAGCCCTAAACTGATTGTGACTACACCATTGTATTTCTTCTTTAGTATCATTAAAGTCGGTGGACTTTCTCCCACATTCACCGTTTCTTCAGCTGACTTTTGAATTTGATAAGATTCATTCTGGGTCTGATCAAAAATTTATTTGCAACAATATGATAATGTTAAAGAGGGAACAGATTGAAGGTTCTACTGCTCACTTGACTTTTTTCATGATTAATATAATTATTTTTATGAAGTGCAGTTTTCTCCTTAGCTATAATTGAATAACAGTAATAATAATACATATATATGTAAAAATAGTACATATATATGTATCATATGTTCAATTGTGCAGTTTAGTAGTGAGGTCTTTACTAGCAAAAATGAAGAATGTTTGAATGCTTGAAATAATTTCTAAAATGTCAGTGTATGTTTGGCAAAAGATAATTTTATATAGATCCATTTTGTACAGATTTATGGAATAATAGAAGTTGCCTCTCTAATAGTTAAGTACTTGTGGAGGGAAAATTAGGTGGATAATTTTTATCTGCTTTTCTTCAAACTTTAGAAGACCTTTTTTTTGTGGCTTTGAAAACAAAACCATTAATGCAGTTGGAAACTTATCGTTTGACATTAAATTCCAGAAGTGTGCCCTGTTGAAATTGAAACTGTTTTCATTTCCTTTTTGTGTTTTCCATGAGTTGTACAGCGTATCACAAACTACCATCAAATCAACACTGATAATAGAACGCAAGAAAACTTTTACAGTCCCCACCCCTGTTTCCACTTTTTATGCAACAATATCTCATTGTCAAGTATGTAGAGCAATAGAGGCTTTAAACAGTTTTATGGATTTTTTTTCCCATTGCAACGCTTTATTCCAATGTGATTGGCACTGCAGGCAATGTCACTGCCAGTGCACTTGTTCTAAATAAGCAGTAGGATTTGCTGCTCTTTTTTGTGATGGAAAATCATACACTATGTTTTATCAACACTTGTAACTATAAATACAATGACTATGCAAGCATTCATAGCAGAAAAAAAGAGGTCAACCAAAATTTCAGAATAGAAATATTGTTTTAAGAACAGCTTTCCATTCCTCCTTTCCCTGCTACTAAATCTCTCTATCAGCATCTACCTCAGTGTACCACAAACACATGAAGTGCCTTAGATGGGTAAAGAATAGAACTCCACGTTAACGGTTTTCAGGATTGCACCAATAACCCCAGTTCCATCAAGTTCATATAGTATTTTATTTTCCTAATTACATAAACCATCCAATTTTCTAAACTTATTTGTTTTTCCTTTGCCTTTATTTCTTAATCACTGTGACTTTGATAATGTTATTCTATTCATCTCTCCGGTCAAGCTATTTATATTTACTATTGGCACTTGTCAAACTTCCCTGAGCAAGTAGAAGACTTTCCTGCCTATTTTACCCACATAGAGATTCTATTCACACAATTTTTTGATACATCCTGGAAGAATATATATTTAAAATTTAAGCAGTTTTTATAATTATGTCTCTTGGTTACTTTTCTCTCATAGGTTCTAAAAGAATCTGATGAGAATTATTCTGATAAAAATTTAATGCTAGAAAATTCAACTTCAAACACACTCAGTCATCTTATCTTGGATAAAAAGGCTAAACACATATACTGAAAGAAAGATAGCCTTTATAGTTAATGGTGCTGGAAAAACTGGCTTTTCACATGATAAAAACTAAAACTACATCCATGTATATCACCATGCACTAAACTAAAATCAAAATGAACCAAAGATCTAAATATTAAAACAGAAACACTAAATCTGCTGGAAGAGAGAATAAATAAAACTCTTGAACACATAGGTGTAGGCAAAGACTTCATGAACAAATCCTCAACTGTGTGGGAAGTACAACAAAGAACTGACAACTGGGATCTCATTGTATTCAAAAGCTTTACATAGCAAAAGAAGTCACCATCAGAGTGAAAAGATGACCCACAGAGTGGGAAAAAATCTTGACCAGTTGTTCTTCGGACAAAGAACTAATATCTAAAACATATAAAAATTGGAAAAATATTAGATCCCACAAATTCAAAGACCCAGTCCAAAAACCTACACTTGAAATGAATAGATACTTCTCATATAAAGAAGTAGAAATGGAAAATATATGACAAAAATGTACAACATCACTGGCCATTTGAAAGATACATATTAAAACAATGCTGAGATTCCATCTTACTGCAGAAAGAATAACTATTTTCAAGAAATCAACCAACAAAAAATGCTGGTGCAAATGACCTTTCTCCACTGTTGGTGAGAGTGTAGACTGGTGCAACCACTGGAAATCCATGTGGAGGTTCCTCAAAAAAATAGGCCTAGAAGTTCTATTTAACTCAGCTGTCCCCCTTCCTGGCAACCTGCCAAAATAACTAAAAGCACCAAACAACAGCAATATATGTGCACTGATGTTTATAGCAGCACAGATTTTAATAGCTAAATTTTGGAAACAGCTCAAATTCCCATCCACAAACAAATAGATTTAAAAAATGTCTTTCTTTAATATAATGGAGTACTACTCAGCCATAAAGAAGGATAAACTTGAGACATTTTTAGCTAAATGGATGGACCTTGAAACCATACTCTTAAGTCAAATAAATTGGACACACATGTGTAAATAATACACTGTCTCTCTGATATGAGAAATTGAAAGTGTAAATAAGAAACAAAATATACAATAGATATGAAATAGGAAGTAATTGTTCAAAGGGAAAGAGGAATTGTGCGAGTGGAAGTGAAAAGAAACAGTGAGAGAAAAAATGGTAAAATGGAAACAAATCTTTGTGGAAAATGAGGGGCGGGGAATGGGAAAAAAAGGTACAAATTCCCTAAAATGAATGTAAACATTATGCATATTTAAATTATAACAATAAACTTACTTATGAATAGTCAACAAAAAATAATATGTGTTTAAAGTTTAAGCAGTTTTTATAATCATGTGCCTTGGTTACTTTTCTCTCATTGCTGAGACAAAACACCTGACATCCAAAATTAGAGAAGGAAAGGTCTATTTCTTACAGTTCTTGGGGATTTCAGTCCATACTCGTTGGCTAAAGCCAATGTGGAATGGTGAGGCAGCCATTCCTGGCTGCTGCAAACAGCAAGAGAGGGAAGACACGCCTCCTTCCTGCCCTTACACTGTATATTGGTTCCACCCCTGGGCAGGTGCCACACTCACACCATCAATCCCGGTGACAGACAACAAACCAATCACAAACGCTAGACTCAGCTGTGTCCATGCCATGATTACATGAGACTTGGTGGGGCCACAGGAATATAAACCATAGCATTCCACCCTGGCCCCCAAGGACTCATGTACATCCTTTATACAAAAGACATTTTGTCCATTTCCAAGAGTTGCCACCATCCTAACAGTTTCAGCATTGCTGAAAAGTCCTAGTCCCAAATCCTCTCCGAGATCTATGGCAAACTCTTAACTGTAACCCCCTGTACAAATGAAAACGAGTTAAACATTTCCACAATGCTAAGGCACAAGGTAAGCATTACCATTCCAAAAGTTACAAACAGGAGAATACAAAGTGTTGGAACCAATGCAAGTCCAAAATCCAGCAGGGTGAACATTAAGTCTTAGAGTTTCACACTCAGCATCTGAAGCAATCTGATTGCAAGCTCAAAAAGATTTGGGTGACTCCACCCCTACCCCACTTTCAGGGGTTTCAACTCCTACAGCTTCTCTCCTAAGCCCATTCTATTCAGTTTTTACAACTTTCCTTGGATGATCCACGTTTCTGGCTTTTTAAAACTTCTGAGTTTTTCCAATGCACTTTTGGCTTCACCCTTTTATCACTGTATATTGCCCTCTCAGGTGCACACTGCTTGGCCTCCTAGGCCTTTTGAAATTGGGGCAGAATTTGCCTTAACTTAAGAATTTGTGCATTTTCCTTGCACTTAAAATCTTGCATTTAAAGCCAGCACCACATGGATGCCTCCAAGGTCTGCTGCCAGCTGGAGCAGTAGCCAGGCTTTCCTCTCTCTTGGCTGTAGGGGTCAGGTGCCTGGATCACTGAGCCCTCTGAACCTGATTGTGAGGAACAGATTCTCTATGCTGCTACCATTCTGGAATCTGGTGCAGCTGCTGCCATTTTGAAACCTCCTGTGGCCTCTGTCACCACTCTGGAACATGGTGCTTTGTCGGGCGCCTATCCCGGCCGGTAGGAAGGCACACAACAGAATCACAAGTGACACAGCAGAAGACTTTATTCAGCTCGGAGCCAGCTGCAGCGGGAGACCTCTACATGCCCACCGCTGGTGGGTCCTATGTGTCCCCGCGGAGGTGCCTCACACACGTCCGCTCCCCGCGGCTCTCAGCGTGCACTCTCGCCGCCCCC
>RJWM01009971.1:0-65552 GCA_004363535.1 Dasyprocta punctata | reverse complement strand
TGACCCCTGCCATGCCAAACTGCACTGGAGCCAGCTGGCTATGGATCGAAATCGCCATAAACTGTGAGCTAAAATAAACTTCTCCTCCCTTAAATTGTGGATGGTGAATATTATGTCTCAACGATGTGAAATAAAACTAAGACATCTTTCTTCACCCTACTTAATGTTATCTAATTGTGAATAAAAATAGAATGTTGTATATACCATAATAAATGCTTTTGTGAAAATACCATGCATTCTTCAGTACCTCAGAGAAGTAAGAAAATGGTTTTTCAGAAATATAAAACACCTCAAATAGGAGACATGGAAACAGGGCTTAACAAGAATAATGGATCAATCCAAGCATAGTGGCACATACCTGTAATTCCAGAACTCTGGGAGGCCGAGGCAGGAGGACTGCAAGTTCAAGCTCAGCATTGGCAACTTAGCAACTTATTAAGACCCTGTCTTAAAATAAAAAATATAAAATGACCAGGGATATAGCTAAGTACAAAGCCCTTGGTTCAATCTCTAGTACCAAAAAAAAAAAAAAAAAAAAAAAGGCATGATCATATTATGGAAAATAGGATGTAAAGAGTTACATAAATCTTCCCCCTTCTTAATGAAATAAATCTGAGATCATTCAGGATTGACAATGGGGAAAACAATCTTTATACAGTGGTAATGAGACCATAAAGTATTGACTTGAGTTATTTAAGATTTAATTTCCTTTTGGACATCATTCTCATATTAGTCATTTACTATCTTCACTTATTTCTAACAACATAACTCAGAGCACGCTTCAGCTTGTGTTCTAGCAGAGGAAGATATACAGGAGATTCAGGATTAAAGCAATTGAGGAAAAAGCTATGTTGGAAAGACAAAAGAAGTGTGTTTTTAGGGGGTGGCATATTAAATGAGATATCAAAAAGAACTAAGTTGGAGGATGTTATTTTAGTAAAATCTGAAGGAAAGGGAGAAATAATGACATCTTGTGGGTTTGTGGATTAGGTTTACTGTTGTAACTTCAGGACCTAATAATGCTCAAAATATAGTGCATGTTCAATAAATATTAGCTGAATATAGATATGAGGATTGAATTTATAGAATAATGATACAGGAGAGGACTAAAAATAGTATGAAGAAAAGAGAGAAATTGCTTGACTTGAATTTGTGCAAGGACGTCTATTACTTATTAAGAAAAAAAGAAAAGCCTTAAGGCAATGAGAAGACCATATATACTTTCCTGCCATTTTTTGAGACTTAAGGTCATCAACTGATTTTTTTAATTAAAAAAATAACTCTGACAAAGCAGTGGAGGAGAGAGAGAGACAATTTCCAGGCGGCCAGCCCAGGTGGAAAGGAAGCCTACTGCAATCCCACAGAGTTCCGACGCTGCTGGCAGCACTGACAAAGATGAGCTATGCAGGTTTAAGCTTCAGGACAGCTTTTGAATGAGGCGTCGAGAGTTACAAAAGTAATCAAATATGAGACATAAGATGAAATGATTAACAGTATTCACACTTCTTGCTTCGAGAGAGAGAGGTCCTATGCATAATTTTTTAAACAGAATGAGCAATTAGGCTTGAGATTCAGCTCAGTTTTGTATCAGGTGAGCATACTGGGGGTTAAGTTACAGGCAGAGACATTTGATTATTATACCATACACATTAACACAACACTATAAGCAAAATAGCCAACTATTTGTGTTTAGGAGTGAAGGAGTTTTGGGAAGGTGATTGAAGCAAAGTAGCATTTTTGAAAAATGAAGAAAAATGAGGTGGCATTTTCCAGTGATAAAAATAAGGTAGAGGTCATTCCAAGCAAGGAAAAAAACATAAATTCATAAATCCTTGAAATATGTGATATGGACAAAGATAATGAAACATATTCATATCACTGGCATCCTTATTTATATTTTTAAAAATAACCAGAAATATTTATGCAGTGGATGAAAACGGATTCCTTACTCTGATTCTTTATAGAAACTTTTCTTTCCTTGCATCCTTCAGGTAGTTTAGCAGTTTATATTTCAAATCCTTAGGGGGAAGATTTGCTTCTATAAGACACTGGGATGTTTCTGAAAGCTGTAAAAGATGGTTAGATTTAACTATTATGAAAACAGGATAGCACTGTGGTCACTTAAGTGTTCAAAGCATATTTTGTTCACTCTGGACTGTTTGTGATATTGCTTGTCACTTCCCATTACCGCTGATCAACATGATAACAGAAATAGCATCGCCAAAAGAGACTGACTTTGGCATTGTGAATGCGTTTAATGGAGTTCAGTTATGGCTATGAGTCTCTTATGTTACCCATTTGACTCCCGCTATAATCAATTATTATAACTTTGTGAGACAGTTAAATTGAGTGACCTCCAGGGCTGCATGCTTGAAATAACATTTTAGTAAATCTATATAACACATAGGCCAAGTGGTAAATCCCAGTAGCAGTTCGCGGAAATATCACTTAAATGAACTTGGCAAATAGCCTATTTAAGAACATGAATGATGCCTTTACAAAGGATAGTGCATGTTTGTACTCTAGTGAATCAGGCAGCTCAAAAGAAAACTCTAAAAGTTTAAGAACTAGGTTATTTTCATTCTTAATGCTTTAGTACTCATATTTACTAATTTTTACATTGACTATTATTTTAATACAAGTATATACAGTTTAAAAATATTATTAATAAAGATAGGATGCAAAATTTTAGATACTGCTCTTCTGTCTCTCAAACATTCAAGGTTTGGTCTATGAAATTATGTAAAGGTTTTAAGCAGTCCGAGAAATTGATCAAGTATTGCTTTTTTAAAAAAATACATTTTGTGTGGTTTCTTTAAGGTAAGTATCAAGTTTTAAGATATAAAAAGTAAAATAGGTACATCCAAAAATTCGCTTAATGCATTTGGTAATAGGCTTTAGTTTTATGTGTGCATCTACAACTCAAGAAACAATATAATATGGAATAACTTGATGAAAAATTTGTTTCAATTTTTCATAGGTATTTTGAACCTATGATTTAAACCCAGCATCAATCAATAGTAAGTATAAGAACATAGTCACTAATAATTGTAAAGTGTCACTGTCATCTTAATCACCCACAAAATTTCAGCCTTGAGTACATATTGGATGTCATATTTTGCAAAGAAAGTTTTCTTTCACTTTTATATAGTGTGTGCTATGGTTTGCATCTAGATATCCCCCCAAAGCCTGAGGTACTTTTAGATGGGGCTTTTTCAGAAATAGTGGAATCTAGAGTTTGTGACTGATTCATGCATCAATGCTGAAATTAAGGGTGCTGGGATTAAAGGTGGGTGATTGCTAGATCAGTCCACTGATTGGTTTGGCACCGCCCTAATCCCACCAGTCTAGATAAGATAAAAGAAACAGAAGGAGGTTTATTTCCGCTTTTTGCTCTTGTCACTTTTGATATTTTCTGCAGCCATAAATGGTTCCCCCTCTGCCACACCACCCTGCCTTGGAGCCAGTGATTATGGACTGAAACCTCTACAAACTGTGAGCTAAGGAAACCTTTACTCCTTTAAACTTACATGTTGGGTATTTTGTTTGAGCAATGAGAGAAAAGCAACTAAGACAGTGTGCCCCTTCCCAAATACTGGCTTCCATCTAGTAGCATTCAAAACGAGACATAGGGCTCAGAATAGATTATAGTGGCACAGTGGCTGCCTGGCAAGCACAAGGTACTGGGTTTGACTCCCAGTACCAAAAAAAAAGAAAAAAGAAAAAGAAAAAAACATGAGACAGTGAAATTTCTCAGAAAAAAATAAGAGTCTTAATAGACAGCTACACACAACCTGATTTGCTAATAACATAAATGTTTGGATTTGTTATATTTGGTATATCAAAAATCTTCAAATATCAATGAGTAGATATAGAGAGGTGTTTTTATTAAACACATGTGACACCCACAATAATTGAAATAATAATAAATGATTCATTACAATGCAAGAATTACATTAGTTTAATGCATACAACATAAGATCCAGCAACTGAAAAGGTACTGTTTGTGCTCTTTAGTGATGGTCCTAACACTAGTATTACCCCCAACACCTCTATCAAGAACATCATTAGTACTACTACTGCCTGGCTTTGTGCCTCATAAGATAGGAATTTCTGATAATTTTATTATCTTTCACTTGAAATGCAAACAAAAATATTTTGGTAGAGTAATAAATGGAAAAAATAATGCAACATACCTATTTACTTTGCTACAGAAAAACTATTATCTTTTACTCAATGAAATTTTTTGTGAAGCAATCATAATCTAAGGTTTTTGAGTTTTATTCACCCAGAAAAATTTTATGTGTTCTCATTACATATGTGGTTTGCCCCCTAAATGCATGGCTCAGTCTCATTTTTCTAGTTTAGGTATGCAATATTATATTAACATAAATTTTAACTACTGAATCCAAGAAACAATAAAGTAATTGCTGCATCATAAAAAAGAGCAAATAGTCATAACCAGCACCATCTACTGAACTTTCGGATCATAAACAAAGCTGTTTCATACTAACACAATACTGATGTGAATATTTACAATTCATTTCCTGCTCCATAACCCCATCATTAGTCTATTTCCATAGCAAAATCCTCCATATTGAATGGAATATCAAATATGAGTACAGTGATTTTATTAAGCATTAAGAATTAAACATGAAAATGCTGCATAATTTTCATTTTTAATTTTTAATTTTTTAATTTTTAAGTGCTTTTTCAATTCCTTTTAATTGTGACTTGTGACAAGCATGCAGTGTGTGTTTTAAGTCAGAATTAAAATTTGTTTAAAGAATTTCAAACTGTGTATTTCATTTGTTTTCATTTACTTATTTTCTCAAGGACAAATGTGGTTATTTCCATTTCAGATACAGCTGGCCACTTGCATTGCTTTTTTAGTAATTTGTTCAATTTATCTGCTTCTTTGTTTTGCTTCATTTATTTATTAATCCCTATAGTCATCCTGATTAGATTAATCTACTGTAAAATGTCATTAGTCATGTAACTGGACACTATTTACTTAATTGTGTACTTACTATTCAAGTGTATCCCTAGCAGATCTAACTTGCAAAATCAAAGCTTGTTCCCTGGGGTCAAATTTGAATAGTGAAAAGAAAAAATGCAAGTATCTACATGGAACTTCTTTACTGATACTATTTTTCTAGCACTTTTACTTATGTTGTGTTCTTTTAGGTAGTGTAACATTGTTGTTACCCAGTTGAAGCATTAACACTGGGGCAAAGAGGGTTTTCGAGAATGACTAGTTCAGAACTCACAAGCCATCCTACTGAGCATAGGACATTAACTCCCTGCACTCGGCCATTGTGGTCTTCAACAATGAAACCACTTTATGATGTATTCTATGACAAAGAAACAATGGCACGTCTTAGGAACACACAGCTTGAATTTGTCTTCTTACCAGCACAATAGCACATGCCTCCCATCACAGCACTTGGGAAACTGAGGCAGGGGGATCGCCAAGAGGTCAAGCCAGCCTGGGGTATATAGTGAGTTCAAGGATAACCTGAACTACATGGCAAAACCCTATCTAAAAACAAACTTTCTTTTCTTTAAGTGGATTTATACATTTTTTATTCACGTATTTTATTTATGCATTTGAGATATACAATATATTTTTGGAGCTAGGGTCTTTACTCTGCTACAGGTACATCCCCAGTCACATTGTTTTTTGTTTTTTGCTTTTTTTTCTTTGAGGTGAGGTTTTGCTAAAAAGCCATGCTACCCACTTTGGGATCCAACTTGCATCCTGCTCTCTCACTCACAGAATGCTGGGATTACAGGTGTGTGATGTCACCAAAACTTGCTGTGATGTTCAGATATATTGTACATGTACACCCCAAAAGCTTTAATACAGGCAAGTAAATTAACATATTTATTTCACAAAATTACCTTTTTATTTCATATGCTTACTTCTTCTGAATTCTCAGCATAATATAATGATATGATGAAATTTGGTTTTGTGACTGCACTTTTAAAATAGAGGTTTATATGAGATACTAATAAACCATTTAGGATTTTTTTTAACTATTATTAGTGGTCTTCAGAAGATTAGATACATTCTCATTTATAACAAGACAAGATGTCATTCATTACCTTACAATCCCTAGGATTAGCGATGAACATCACAGATCTTTTTTTTTTAATTATGTTAAAGAGGATAAAACTAAGGAAAATAAGGCAGAATAATACCAATGAAAATAAACCAGTATAAGTGATGCAGGACTTCAAGGCCTTACGAAACCAACAACAGTTACCATAGTGCCTTTTGTTGTCTTCAGAATACCTGCAGATAACTTCAGATATAGTAAAAATCGAACAGAACACAATAGAATAGAAACAACAAAAACAAAACAATTAATGCAATAAAGGACTTCCAAACAATACAATAGTAAATCCAAAATGGCTACCATAATATGTCTTGCTATCTTACAAACAGTTGCTCATGCCATCAGATTTAACATAATCAAACAACAAAAAACAGTAAAACCCAACCCAAGAAAACAATGAAAATGATATGGTTTCCCTGCCAGGATCGCTTCCTGGTGAGGTCTGGTTCTCTCCCTCTGCAGTCATCGAATGGTGCTGACACAGGGAGAGGTTCCAGTGCGGCTGTCCTCACTCATGATGCTGGTTTCCAGTCAGGGATCACCTCCCAGGTGAGGGTCAACATCACAGATCTTAAGAGGTAGGTAATGGTACTACAAAGTTGAAGATCTGGAAAAAAATTTCCTCCTCATCTTACAAGTAGAAATTTCTTCAGAAAAAAAAAAGATGAAATATGGACAATTGTAAAATTCACAAGAAATTTCTGCTCTTTATTCTCTAGAAAAAAGGAAAGATAAGAAGTAATTTGCCAAGTTGTTTAATATGGATTTTCTTCACCTTGTATGTGAATTTCAATAGGAAAATGGTTGAAAGGAAAATGTCAGTTTTACAACCATGTTACTCTTCAGTACTCTTACATGTTATTAAATAATCTCCTGCAAGATCTTTCATCTACTGATGATCGTTTTATTCCCAACTAAACAGTGACAGGAAATTAGCAGCAAGCCTATCTCTCCTCCCACCTCAGAACACAACAACAATAAATAAAATCAAGTTGCCTTCAAGAACGAGGACATTTTATAATTTTGATTGTGCATTTTAAAGTTCATAATTATAAAGTTAACGAAATTGGCCACTATTAGCTCATATACACATTTCAGACAAAGACTTTGCCCAAAATGCAGAATTTCTTCTTGCAACACTGAACATGGTATTTACGAATGGAGTTGACTTGAGTTAAACTAAGATATCCGTGATTTTATTATCCTTGTATTCAAATATCTCAGCCTGTTAGCCACCTGGGTTCATCCATGTTAAGCTTCTTCTGGAGTGTAAAATATTGTATGTAAAAATCAGTAGAATACAAGGGTATCACTCATTAAAATACTCAAATTACACATCTGGATATTCTAATAATTAGAATATCAGCAGTTTTTACCCATCATCTTCCAACTGGGATCATGAATATTCAACAGAATAAATATTTTTACCCTGTAAGTTTAATCAGGCAAAGGAAGTACACTTAGTATTCATGACAAAACACACAATTAGTTAATCATTTTGAACCTTAAGATAAAAAAAATTGTGTTAAACATTCTGCAGATTTAGAGAAGAGAGGGCAGTCATATACTTATTTGAAAATTTCTGTGATCAAAAAACATAGACTTGTAGATTCCAATCATGAGTACTAACTGATCAATTAGAAAGTTTTTAAAAAGCAATTTTTTTTGCTATGAGGAATTTGTATCTGGGATTTAAGTGTTTGATTTCTTGGTATATTAGTAGTTTCTGTCAACATTTTTTACATCCAGTCAAATATTTAAAATTTAATCAATCCCTTAGGAGTGCAGACAACTCTACAGAGGCTACTACACGTTTGACTTCCGTGTTGCGAGAATTACTTCATGTACTATTAAGTTACTTGGAAAAATCATGCAGCATTGCGGCAGACAGCAAACTACAGAACAATAGATTAGAGAACAAAAATCTAGAGAATATAGTGCCAAGATATTTTTAGTGTTAGCATTCAATAAACTTCATACCCATGACTCAAGCTGAGTTTAAATCTTTTATTCCTTACAAACCCTATTCTAGTGTCCTATAAGGAAAACTCTACATGGGTTTCAGAAGAAAATTAATATGACACTTTCATTTAAGAGAAAAGATCCATCACCCATTCAAGGTGAATTTGAATGCATGAATACATGAATGCCTAACATTATGTATTCTCCTTTTCCATGTGTAGCTAAAAATAAAGATAAAATTTAGGTTAATTACTCAAAGAGAAAACTTTGGCAGTTTCCCAGTTGATTTTGTGACAAGCCAACTTTGCTCATATTGAAATGTACTTACTGATAGGCTGAGAGTTGCCATTCAGTACTGAATAGAATACTTTTGGTTTCAAACGACAGCATCTCACCCAAACAAACAAAACTCAAATACATCACCTTATGTAACTTGAAATTGTGGGTAAAACAAATCTCAAGCAAAATGGGTCAAAGGATTCAGCTTATTATTTCTTAGTTCTGCTTTTCTATCCTCAGTATCATTTTCTTGTCTATAAAACAGACTTTCTTCAGGTGGCAAACAGTATATATAGCACTAACTACTGCATCACATATATCTAGCTCCATAACTTGCAAGACTGAGGGACGATGGTTCTCAACCAATGTTTACTCATCTACTTACTCAAAGCAGCTTTCTTTTGCAATACTGGCCATTATTCCAATTCTTTTATTTCAGCTTGACTTTCAGTCATATTATTCTGTCATTACTGGTACAAATTGCTCAACAGCCACTTTAAAAAAGAAGAGGTTTATTTGTCTCATACTTTCAGTAGGTTCATTACCTGGTTGACCAGGTTCAAGTAAAAAATGTTTTGGTTTTTTTTTTTTTTTTTGGAGGGTCTGGTGAATGAGAGATGCTCACATCTTAGTGGTCACAAGCAGAAAATGAAGGAATGATCCACCAAGGGTTATATACACTTCCAGTTCATGCCTACAGTGAATACTCTCTGTGATCCAGGCCTACCTTTCAACAGCATGTGTAGCTATAAACTCATTAGTGGAATAATCACCTTTTACACACATGAGACTTTAGAGGGACACTTCATTTTTGATAAAAACCATAACATTTTGGACCTATCCCCAAAAGACTTTTGTCCATCTCAGTATGCAAAATACATTGGGTCCACCTCCATGAATCACCAAAGTTTTCAGCTCAGCATTGGTAAAAAGTTCAAGTCCAAAGTCTCTTCTGAGTCTCAAGACAGGCTTTTAGCTATGACTTCCTGTAACAATTTTTAAAAAGTTAACTACTGCTGACATAAAATGACATGGTAAAATTTCCATTTTCAAAAGGGAAACATAGAGTGAAAGAAAGATTTGGACCAACACAAGATCAAAACTCAGCATGGAAAACATTAAATCCTATAATTCAGTGTCCATCACTTGAAGCAAGATGTATCAAGATGTTAATTCCAAATAGTTTGGGTGGCCTTGAGATTATGACATTGTCTTTTACAGCTTCATTTTCCCTCTCTTAGGGAAGCTTTGCTCACTATCTTTGTCTCTCCATAGCAGACAATCCAGGTTCTTGACCTGTCCAAATTCTGGGGTTTTCACTGCACTTTGAGCTTCATTCTCACAACCTCATTGCCCTCTGAGAGGCACAATATCTGGTTTCTCAGGCCTTCCTGTGAAATCTGAATGGAAATTTTCATGACACCATACCTCTTACAGTGCTACAAGATTGATGCCAAAATCTGTTACTTGATAGAGCAGTAGCCAGGCCTCCGTAGATCATGGCAACTGAGATTTCTTAATGCTTGGATGGTTTAGCGCTATGAGAGGAATACTGGTGCATCAATGCCCTAGGCAACTCTTCTGGGACAGAGGGCTCTGAGGCTCCCTTCCAAAATGAAAACTTTATAGTTTACCTCCTTTGAAATGACCAAGAATGGGGACTTGCTGATTCCTGAGATATGTCCATGACATCTTTCCTACTGTCCTGATGCAAAGTACTTAGCTTTATTTTCATGCCAATCTTTGCAACAACTGTCCTCTCCTTAAACTCAACTTTGTAAACATTCCTTTCCAGTGAAGTTGAAAACATTTTAAATTAGCTTTTTGTTCCTGATTCTCACATTAAATCTGGCTGAAAGCAGATAGAAATATATAAGAAATCACCTTAGTGTTGGGTTGCCTTAAAATTTCTTCCATCACTCTAGTCTGCTGCCCTTAATCTTAGTCTCTTACAAAGTGTTAGGCTATGGGCAAAATGTAGACAAATTTTCTGCCAGAGCAAAACATACAAGGCCTCTAGCCCAACTCAATTGAGTTTTTGTTTTTATCTGAAACCTCCTGAGCCTTGATTTTATTAGCACATTTATGTCAGCATTCTGATCTTTAGAGCTCTAGCCAGAATTCCCCAACAACATTGCTTCCTCAGCTTATAGCATTCTATAATTTCTCTAGCCATCATTTGCAGATATTTCCAAACTTCTTACACAGCAAGTTTCAAAGACTTCTGAATTTCTATGTCAGGTATAGTCATGCCAATGTCCCTATTCTTGGTATCTAAATCTGTTTAATCACTTTATTGTCACTGGAAGAAAATGCCCAACACACATACTTTAAAGGAAGAGAGGTGTATTTTGACTCACATTTTCAGTGATTTGGGTCCCTGGTCAACTGATTCCAAGGCAGATGAAAGGGCCTGGGGGAGGAACATTATTCACATCACAGCAGCCAAGAAGCACAGAACAAAAGGAAGAGCCAGTGAGGGAAGCAGACTCTTCCAGTTCGTATCCCCAGTGCACCTTATTATCAGGCCCCACCTCCTAGCAGCATATTCAGATATGGATTCACCAGTGGATTCACCCACTGATGAGTACAGCATCACTCCTGGGAGGAGGAGTTTGCAAATGTTCACAATACTATGATTCAGCAATTTTAAAGTTAAAAAAACTCAAAATTAGGATGATCGAATAACTTGAAAATTGTTAACGCTTTTAGAGTCAAGATTATTTAACCCTTTTCATAAGAAAAAGAAGAGATACAATTTTTTAAAAAGTTTTCCTCGGCCATTCACAGACCAGGAGTAGAGAGAACAAGGTGATACCAGCAAACAAGCCCAGTCTGGGAACCAGTGCCATGCTGGGCCTCTGCTAGACTGGAACAGACAGACCCCAGCCCCTTCTGGCTGACAAACAAGAAGTACTGATTCCGCACTTCTGCCAGTGTAATTGACCGCCTTATTCAGAGAAACACAGGCTGTGGTGACAGCTATGGAGGGGGAATGCAATTGGATGCCTGTGGTGCTTTGTTGTTGCACTAACATTGCAGGTCTAGGGCCACTGGTCTGATCATAAGTTCAGAAGATAATGATACACAGTGTGACATCTCGGGGGGGATCCCCTTCTGAGGGTTGTAGCCATTGTTGATTCTTTATGGTCTAGTTTTGAAAGTCCTATATTGTTTCAATTGTTTTGTTGGGTTGGGTTTTATTATCTTTTGTCTTGTTTGATTATGCCAAATCCAATGGCAGGAGCAGCTATTTCGAAGATAGCAAGATACATTATGGTAGCCATTTTGGATTTACTATTGGCTTGTTTTGAATTCCTTTATTTCATTCATTGTTGTGTTTTAATTGTTTCTGCTCTATTCTGTTCTGTTTGATTTTTACTATGTCCGAAGTTATCTGTAGCTATTTTGAAGACATCAAAAGGCATTATTGTAACTATCATTGATTTTGTAATGTTTTGAAGTCCTGTATCTCTTACACTGGTTTGTTTTGATTGGTTTTATTCTGTTTTATCCTCTTTAAAATAATCTCAGATCACTGGTACAGTTAATGAATTTTGTTTGAGATAGCTCAAAACTAAAAAGGAAAAGGCAGAATAATAAAAATGAGAAGTCAGTGTTAAAGCTGATTTCATTATTATTTTTCTGAAAATATTCAATAAAATGATGAACAGTGAAAAGAACTAAAGACATAATCTTACAGTGAAATGTGTATACCAACGTATATCAACAGCACCACAATTCTTGATAGCTAAATCTTGGAAGAAGCGTATATGTGCACCAATATAAGAATGGATACAGAAAGTGTGGTATTTATATATAATGGAATACTAACTAGTTGGCTACAAAGAAGGATAGATTTGAGACATTTGCAGGAAAATGGACACATGATGTTAAGTAAAATAAATCAGATACGCAAGCTTAAATACTCTGTGGGTTCTTTCATTTGAGTATAGCACAAACAAAGAGCACAATAAAAGATTGATAAAAGGAAACAGGAAGCTAATTTTTTTTTTTTGTAAATGGAAACAGTACCAAATGGCCAAGTGGGCAGGGAGTGAAGGAGGAATGGGACATAAAAAGATTTAAGATGCATCATGTACCTGTTCCAAAGACCCACAATAAATGCAACCATTGTATGTTGCAAATATGAATTTAAAAATGTATAATGAGAAGGGAGAAACAGAATCTACAGATGTAGAGGAATGTGGATGAGTGAGCAGAAAGGGAAATAAAAGAATCAAGACACAGTAAGTACATTAAGTACCTATTCACTAAGATGACAGTAAACACTATGCAAACATGCTCTAATCGAGAAACGATCTCCAGTATTTCTTCAATATTTATCAGTTTCATTAGTCATTAATTCACTTTAAATGTTCAAGCCATCTATTTCTCTCAAAAACTCAAAGAAGTACCTATTTTCACTATTTTATAGATTAAAAAATTGAAATTGTGTGTAGTTTGCTAAAAATCATAAACAAAACTTACAGGAGTGAGTTATGATGTAAATCAGTTTTCAGAGCCTCTAATTGTAAGCATCTATATTGCCTCATTGTCATGGCAAAATAGATGAAAATTCATATGTTCTAAAAATACAGCAGTAACTATGTGTTCTCGAAAAAAAACTCAGGTAGGAGTTTCTCAAGTTGGAGTAATTTTTAGACATTACAACAAAACAAAATTCATAGAACAACAAATAACTGTTCTTCAAAAGGCAATGTCAAAAGGATGAAAAAAATCAGTCACAGACTTGTTCAAAGTATTTTCTAGATAAAGAAATTGTATTTATATCATACAATCTTTCCAAACAGAAGAAAACTGCCTAATAAAATGGACAAAAAATATGAGCAGAACCTTCACCAAAGAAAATCTAAGAATGGAAAAGAAACACACCAAAATGCTCAAAAATCATTAGTAACCAGGGAAATACAAATTAAAACTGCTATGAGTTACACATGTAAATTGATTTATGAGATTCAAGCTGTTTTTGCCTTTCAATGATTTATCACATGCCTGAAAAACTTATGCTCAATGCCAAAGTTCTTATAACTTCTTTCAAACATCTGAGATATTGGATAGGCCTAGACCTCCCATTGCATGGACATCCCATCTCAAGTGATGAAAAAGTTCAAATGACTACAGCAAAAGTCCATGGCAGAAGATGTCAACACAAGCTTCCGCCAGTAACAGAGTTCACTGTTAATCAGTCAACAGGAGATCTAGCTCTGATACACTGGTGTTTATCATCACAAAGCTAGTTTGTGTCTATTCTCAAGGTAAAATCCCTACAAGGGGGTAAAGGATGCAAAATCACTCAGAAGTAGAAGATAGAATGTGATGTAGTTCCTCAGCTGCTCCTACAATAGTTCTAGAGCTAATATGACCTTTCAGGGCTCTACTTTGAAGGACTCGGGACTTCATGATTGCTAAACATTGGAAATAAAATGCTCCAGGGAGTCCAGCACAACTTCTTTCTAAGAGGCTTTCTATCTTTGACAGCAATTTCTAGGAAGGAAATTAGCTGTTAACTCCAGCTGCCAGCATGCATAGTATCTGGAATAAGACCCTCAGTCCTGACATAGGGACTGGAATACTAAAGAAGCTGCCTGCCTCTGAGTGAGTTCACCACTACAGCCTTTGCTGCGGCTCGTCTACATTCACAGAAACCACAGTAGTCAGAAATTGGGAAATTGTCTACAGAATGAAGAAAACCAGGCTCAATCTTGATCTGTCAACTGCAGTAGAAGCTGAATAAAGATAATCACATATTTAAAGTGTTAGGGGAAAATGCTTCCATGCGAGCTGTACAACCAGCCCAAGCTCAGAATGTGAACAAAGAAAACATTTTTAGATATGTAACAAATAAGAGCTCACTACCACCAGCCTCTCCCTCACTTATAATAGATACCTCTAGGAAAAAGGGAACTTCCCTCAGGGGGGGAAAAAAAAAGCAAGATGTATGTAGAAATAAAAGTTGAAGAAATTGATTTCCATTTAATTGAAAAAGTACTTGATACACAAAGTTGCTGTAATATAATTGATTAAAATAATTTAGAATAGGACTCCAAGTGGTTAGGGAACTGTCTGAGCTCAGTGGTGCGAGGCAAAGTCCTACACAGCGACTCTGTCCAGGCATGCAGGTTTGGCATCCCTCTTGGAACCTGGTAGGGAACCACCCAGCACACCCAATCAGCCAGGGACCTTTGCATAGGTCCTTTGGGGCCTGGTTGGTCCCTACCCAGTGACCCTGAGTGGCTGGGCAACTGCCTGTGATCAGTGGTGTGAGCCAAAGCCCTGCATAGCAACTCCATCCAGGCGTGCAAGTTCAGCACCCTTCTTGGACCTGGTAGGGACAGCATGCCCAATCAACCTGGGACCTCCAGGTAGGTCCCTAGAGGCCTGGTTGGTCCCTGCCCAGTGAACCTGAGTGGCTGGGCAACTGCCCACACTCAGTGGTGTGAGCTGAAGTCCTGCACAGAGAACTCCATCCAAGTATACAAGCTCAGCACCCTACTTGGAACCTGGTAGGAACCCGCCCAGTATGCCCAATCAGCCTGGGACCCTTGGGCAAGTCCTTTGGGGCTGGATTGGGCCTTGCCCAGTGATTCTGAATGGCCAGGGAAACACCTGTGCTCAGTGATGGGGTTCAAAGGCCCACACATCAAGCCCCATTCAGCCATGCAAGCTCAACACCTCGTTTGCCACCTGGTAGGGTCACACCCATCAACCCCAAGCAGCTGGGAAACTTTGGAGTGCCACATGGCCTGAGCTGAAGGCCTACACAGTGTACTCCATCTAATTGTTCAGCTTTGGAATGACACTCAGAATCTGGTAGAGTCCTGCCCAGCAACCTCAAACAGCTGGAGAAATTCAGAGGACCACATGAGTGTGCTGACGGCCCACGCAGCGTACTCTTAATATTTGAGGAGCCTTCAAGTGCCACTAGTGATCTGGTAAGGCCTGACCAATGACCCCCACTCAAAGGGGGAAACTCTCTGCAATAGGGACAGATATCCTCAACCCAGAAAGCAACTGAAACCTTGCATTCAGCTTCTCCAGGGGAATACAGGGAAATGACAAAATGCAAAAGCAAAATGCAATCTCAACCCTTTAGCCCACCCCAAACAAGCCTAGGAGACATGGACATAGAAGGAAATGTAAGCCATATACCAGAAACACTCATTCATGATAAGAACCCTATAGAAAATTGGAATAGATGGTCTTTACCTCAATCTGATAAAAGCTATCTATGACAAAACAGCAGCCAGCATCATATTAAATGGTCAAAAACTGAAAACTTTTACTCTAAAATCAGGAACAGGACAAGGATTTCCATTATCACCACTCCTATTCAATATAGTGCTGGTTTAGGGCAATTAGACAAGAGAGGAAATAAAAGGAATAAGGATAGGAAAAGAAGTTGAATTATTATTATTTGCAGATGACATGATACTCTACATAGAAGAGCCCCAAAAATCCATTGAAAGGCTTCTAGATGTAATAATCAAATTCAGTAATGTAGCTGGATACAAAGTCAACACTAAAATCAATAGCATGCCTGTAAACAAACAATAAACTCACTGAGAGAGAAGTAAGAGAAGCCACACCCTTCACAATAGCATCCAAAGAAATGAAATACTTAGGAATTAATCTATCAAAGTAAGTGAAAGATCTATCCAGTGAAAATTTCAATACTCTGAAAAAAGGAATTGAAGAGGATCTCAGAAAATGGAGAGACATTCCTTGTTCATGGAGAGGAAGAACAAACGTTGTGAAAATGGCCATTCTCCCAAAATTGTTATACAGATTTAATGCAATTCCAACCAAAATACCACTAACATACCTCACAGATCTAGAGAAACTGTTTCTAAAATTCACCTGGAACCAGAAGAGACCTAGATTAGCAAAGGCAATTCTGGGCAACAAAGGCGAGGAAGGAGGCATCACAATCCCTGACTTACAGTTTCACTATAAAGCCACTGTGATAAAATCAGCATGGTGCTGGGATAAAAACAAACCTGAAAATCAGTGGAATAGATTAGAATATACAATCACAACCACAAACACACTTAGCCATCTTATCTTTGACAAAGGGGCCAAACATGTTCACTGAAAGAAAGATAGCCTCTTTAATAAGTGGTAATGGAAAAACTGGCTTTCCATAGGCAGAAAACTAAAACTAGACCCATGCCTATCACCATGCACTAAATTAAAGTCAAAATGAATCAAAGATCTAAATGTTAAAACAGAAACACAAAATCCACTGGAAGACAAAGTACGTAGAAATCTTGAAGATACAGGAGTAGGTGGAGTATTCATGAACAAAAATCAAACTGCATGGGAAATACTTTCCAGAATCAATAACTGGGAGCTTGTCTTATTAAAAAGATTTTGCATGTCAAAGGAAATCTGCATCAGAATGAAAAGAAAACCCACAAATTGGAAAAAAATTGTAGTCTACTGTCCCTCAGACAAAGGAATTCTATCTAGAACATATAAAGAATTAAAGAAAATCAGGCACCTGAAATTCAAAGAACCAATCCAAAAATGGGCATCTGAGATGAGTATACACTTCTCAGCTGAAGAAACACAAATGGCAAATAAATACACAAAAAAATCTTCAACATCATTGGTCATTAGAGAAAAGCAAATTAAAACAACACTGAGAGTCCATCTCACTCCAGAAAGAATCGCCAGGATCAAGAAAAACACCAACAACAAATGTTGAATAGGCTGTGGGTGAAAAGGAACCCTTCTACACTGTTAGTGGAAATGTAGACTGGTGCAACCACTGTGGAAATCAGTCTGAAGTTTCCTCAAAAACCCGGGATTGGAAGTCCCATTTGACCAAGCTATTCCACTTCTGGGCATATTCCCAGAAGTATTGAAAACATCATACCACAGTGATATATGAGCACCCATGCTTATAGCAGCACCATTTGTAATAGTCAAATCTTGGAGACAACCTAAGTGCCCATCAACTGAGGAACAGATAAAAAACATGGTATTTTTATACAATGGAGTACTACTCAGCTATAAAGAAGGATAACTTTGAAGCTTTTATAGGTAAATGGATGTGACTTGAGACCATACTCATAAGTGAAATAAATCAAACTCACATATGTAAATACCATATTGTATCCCTGGTGCAAGAAACTGAAAGTGTAAATAAGATACAAAATCTTCAGTAAATATTGTTGAAGGATAACAAACTGCCCAAAGGAGAAAAAGTAAATCAAATAGGGAAAAGGAGAAAAGAAGGAAGAGAAAAGAGAAAAGATATAAATTTGTACATATACACTTAAGATAGCTAAGAGGATTGTGTTACTAATTCTATTAGTTCTTGGAACAAAACAGTTAACATTCACAGAATTAGATGAATTTTGCAAGTCTATATTTGGTAGTCTGAGTAAGTCTTTTGAAGATAACTATGCAAAATAACAACCTTAGTTATATTCCTACTACCCTGTTTTACAAGCCTGTATCGTTATTGTTTGGGGCTCTTTGTAATTGTTATTTATTAGACTCTTTTGTTTCTTGTTTTTCTTTTAATTTGTTATCCTTTATTTATTTTTCCCTCTAATACAGAAAGGATAGGTGTACATGTATAGGCTTATACAAGCCTAGAACTTCTCCTAAAGAGTTTACAAGAATTGATTTTATTACAAGTGATGGTATGAACAGTTACTTTGAAGAAAATGAGACATTATGTTAGCCATTGCTGATTTCCTAGCATCTTGTTGTGAAGTCCAGTAATGCTTTTATCTTTTGTTTTGATTGTTCTTAGTCTGTTCTGTATTATTTGATTTCAGTATGTGTGAAAGTGTGGACAGCTATTTTGAAGAGAACAAGAGACATTAGGTAGTCATTGTTGATTTTCCTATTGTCGGGTTTTGGAGGCCTGTAATGCTTTCATTCTTTTGTTTTTATCAGTTTTGTACTATTGTGTTTTGTTTGAATTCAGTTTGTGTGAAGATATGGACAACTATTTCAAAGAAAACAAGAGATATTATGGTAGCCACTGTTGATTTCCTGTTCTCTTGTTTTGAAATCCTGTGTTGCTTGCATTGTTTTGTCCTGATCTGCTTTCTTCTGTTCTGTTTTGCTATGTTTTATTCTCTTTAAAATAAAATTTAAAAAAATAATTTAGAACATTATAATTACTATTATATTAAATTACAGTAATTTAAAATGAATAAGTAAAAGCAAAATCCTAGTTGTACAGAATGTAAGTGAAGAATCTCTGGAAAGAGATGAGTTCCTGGGTAATGGAACTCTGGGAGCTGACGTGGGGTAGTAAATGCCATCTCTCTATGAATGGACAGGGTTTGCAGGGAGAAAGAAAACAAAGGTACAGAAGCGAAAAAAGTCACAAATACAGAGGGCAAGGAATACAGGAGAAGCTGTAATCCCACCTGCTTAACTGGCCATACAGCCTCTTGGAAAAAAGTATCTAGAAATGAATACTAGGACATCTTCTAAACTCTCCTTCCTAATTCAGGGAGGCTTCTTTTCCATTCAGAAATGTTCTTATGACAAGCAAGGAAAGGGTAGGGTCTCTAATCTAGCCTGACACAGTGACAGCACTGTAAAACAAGTCATAAACTAAATGGGCACGTGTAGGTATCAAGCGCAGTCCAAGGTGGCACTGAAGACGGAGGACATTCAGAAATTAACAGACTTGGAAGATAATTAGAATATGTCAAGTTTACATAAAGAATTTGTGAGTTAGTGTGACTTTATAGAAATCTATGGACATGCAAACCACAGTGATATCCTGTGCTTCATAGGGGCAGCAGGATGAGAACACAGGTTTTGAGTTTGGTAGTTCATTTGATGTTTGGAAAGGTTCTCCTAAAGAGGTTCATCAGTCTCCCCTTTCCCAAGCACACTCACATGCCTTCATATAAGGTGTGATACTCAGTGCCCTAAATATACAAAAATTTTCCTCTCTAACTCTTACGTCTGTCTGAGTGATAATTATAGTGCATGCACGCGCACACACACACACACACACACACACACACACACACAAACCTTCCTTCCTCCAGCTATTGAATTACTGACTGCCTTTCTAGAGTTAGTTTATAAGGGAACAGGATGTGAAGCTTGGATCAACTTCTTTGCCCCCATTTATTTCTTTCCACCTAAAGCAGCCTGCACAGGGAACAGATGGCAAATTTTCTGCTCCTTGATTCTGTTTTCCTCCCAAGGAAAACAGGGATATTCAAGGAACACTTTTTGAGCCACTGGCACGTGTAAAATACATGTTGTGCTCTCTGAGTCACTTTCATCTTGAGAAAGAAGCAAAAGTGCCATTTCACAAGAGCAGGTGTTCTTGTGGGTACACATAAGGAATGTTGCACAGTCAAAAGGAAACTAACTACTACCCGTCAAAAAGATAGCAGTAGGGAAGATAGAAAGTATTAAGATCTGCAATTTTAAACACAGGCTTTGGTTAGGAGGTAACATTCAAGAAGTGGTGCTCACATCAGGAATTTGTATAGTCAAGGGAAAGCAACCATGCCTAGTAAAATGGTATTCTTCATACAAAATGAGTCCAACATGAGGTTAGTTGTAATTATGCATATGAATATCATTTTTGTTTTTTAAAGAAACTAGTATTTTATGTATGGCAGAAACACAAGAACACATGTTCGAAAGTGGAACAATGTATTCAATAATTAGGCCACACTGGAGAAATTAAATCAAACAAAATCAACACATTATGAAACATATATTTCAAAAAAGTCATTTTTATTCAAGTATCTGTCAAGCTCTGAGCTGCCAAGCTTATGTTGACTATCATTCATAAAATACATACCTATGTCTCTTTTCTATCAAACTTAAGGCATAGGTCTTTGAAGTTCCCATTCTCTGAAGAGAATCTAACCAGCAGTTAAGATTTCGCATTGCAGTTCATTTGGAAACCAAGTTACGAGTTAACATCATAACAAACAAGAACTCTATAAAATGATAAGTTGGAAGAAATGTTTAATATTCTGGGGAAATTATTTGGGTTTCATAAGCTTGGGCATCACATTTGTGTCATTAAAGGATACAATTTATGATGAGATAGATCCCAGGAATAGATTTTGCAAAAACTTCTGGTAAAATCAAATATTGTATGTAATGTGAAAAATGAGCAGCTACCACTAGATGTTGAAGTGCATATTCACTAAGACACGTGCCTTTTGTTTCTGATACAACTTAAAAATTTAGAAACACACATCCAAAACCTGACTAAGATTTAGGTGTTGAGACGAAATTACAATTTTGATTTGGAGAAAAAATAGTCCTACGACTAAGAGTATAATATATAAAAAATGAGAAAAAATTATTTCAAAAGCAGTATATGGAGTACAAACAAGGCTTTCTGAAGAATTAGTAGATATTTTACAAATATGAATCATCAACAAATGATGTCACTGACTACCTGAAGTAGTATTGTTTCATTTCCTAGTGAGGCTGGTAAACTCCAACGTTAGATGGCTCTTGGGGTTAGAAACCTCTTCCTTGGCCTGTGCTGTACTGAGAGTCCTGGGTGGCAGTGGAGACAACCTGGGGAACCCTCTAGAGTCCTTGTCAGTGCTGTGACCCCGGACAAGTGTTTCTGCACTGCAGTTTCAGTTTCCTCCGCTGAGAAGTGAAAGTAAAAACATCTTCATCAGATGATTGCAAGGTCTAGCTGAACTTTTTTTTTAAAGCATGGACTAAACCTTTATTAAAAACTCTAGAAATATTTTATCCACAGTAACTATTTAGTGATTTGTGTGTGTGTGTGTGCTTAGACCACTTGTCCAAAGACTAATTGCACAATCCTAATTTTTAAGGGTTGAGTTATGCAGCTTTAGCATCATTTCCAGATGAAGGTTCCATGACTACTTCTGGGAAAACATCCGACAGTTGAGAGCTACCATTTACTCTCCTCATCCCAGCCCTGGAAGTTTTCATATGCACAACAACATTGTGAGTCCTTCCACTGACCTTTATGCAATATGTGTTTAAGTACCATAGCTATTCTGATTTCTTCTACTGTATCAGGCATTTAGTAATTTGTAGCCTTTCTGCAATAAAATACTTAACCCGTCTGCACTGCCTCACAGATTAACCAGTATGACCCTTTATCCTATGAATTATTTTTATATTCAAGCAACCATCACACTTGGAAATCAATGTAAGTTTTGGGGGAATAATGTGCATATATTCTCCTTATTTTAGTGATGCATTAACTGTGAATTACAATTTAGGCAACATCCCAGAATCTGAGCTTCCAGATGTCTGTGATGAGATACATGTGCATCGTTAAGAGAGGCTTGCATTTTCTTCCTAGACACAGAAGCGACTCTCCTGCCTCAGGGCCTTTGCATTTGCTGATTTCTCTCACTGAAGTTCTCTGGTCCAGTTCTCTATGACATTCATTCACTGACTTTCTTCAGTTTATTTATTCAAATGTCACTTTCTCAGAATGCTTTCTTGGCCACAGCACTTGAAACTGCACACACTCGTCCTTGGAACTCTCTCTCTCTGACTCTTACCATTAATTAATCTTTTCCTACTCTATGTTTGAAGATGAGTTACTTGACGGTACTAAATGAAAACCTATTTTAACACATTTTGATGAAATAATCAATTTCATTACCTGTGTATAACAGAAAAAAACTATCATTTTATATTTAATATCTCTTGGTAAAAATATAAAAATTTTGTAACCAAAATATAGAACAGTTATAAAGTGACTCATAAATATTTAGCAGGATACTACTATGATCATATTACTTTCAATTCAAATGCCATTAATAATTTGTTAACTTACACTTCAAAGTGAAATAAAGTAAAATGTATAGACAAATGTTTATTAATCATTAAAAATACCCTAAAATATCTCTTTCTCTTCCTCTTATTGATGATAATTGCTTTGAATTAGGTTATGTTAATCAATGAATCCTGACTTTCAAACTTAATAGAAATAAGCATACCAAAATATAATTGATGTTCTTAAATTAGTATTAATGCATTTCTTTGGTTTTTTTTTGTTTTGTTTTGTTTTGGTAGTTTCAATATTTGAGCAGAAGAAATGTCAAAGATGAATGGACTCAAAAGATAAATGACAAATTTTTATGCTATCTAAGTCACAAAATAACATTAAATTAAGGTATATTTTCCTCATCAGAACTTAAATGTCAAACTCAAATAAAAATGCAAACCTTAAATGTCAAATGTGAATGCTCTGGTTCACATGTATTTATTTATACTAGATAAACTAATACTTTCTCAAATTTTTCCATTTTAAAAATGATAAATCATTGTGCCTGTTGAGATTATACGTAAAAGTTCTCTTAGTATTATAGATACCTAAGATTAATAAATAATAAGTTAACACTGACAACTTTTCAAAAACAATAGCAAAATTAATTCATTAGTTTCAAAGGAAACTACAAAAATTAGAAAAGAAAAAGTTTTGTTTCACAGTTCTATCTAGGAAACTTAAGAGATGAGATATGTTGTGAACACAGTAAAAATGTAATGTAGTAAAAGGTGAATGGACTTGGTGATACTTATTGGAGAAATATATGAATATCCACAGTATCTAGAAGATGAACATGAATGAATCTATGTAAAGGTAAGTCATATTTTGCTGCAAATGCAGAATTGCAGAGCTCTATTAAAATGATATAAACATAAAATACATGTGTGTAAAATTACTGAATAAAGTTACAACTGCTTCAGAAATGACATAACTAAGAATATAGAGAGTTTTGTACAACATAAACTTCGCTTTACATTAAAAACATTCATAAACCAGGCATGGTGATGCATGCCTGTAACCCCAGCACTCAGGAGGCTGAGGCAGGAGGATTGTTGCAAATTTAAGACCAGTCTAGGCTACAAAATGAGCTCACATTCAGCCTGAATTGCATAGTGAGACCCTATCTCAAAAAGACCAAAAAAAAAAAATTCATGAAAAATGTATCTCCTACAAGGGAAAGGGAAAGTCAGGAAATAAACTAACAGAAAGTGGCCTTAATTTTGTATCAGACTCTATGTCTCAATTTTCTGTATTCATTTCTTCAGATGAAGCATGTTTAACTTTATCCCATGCCTCTTAGACTTTAGGCATGAAAGATACTGTTAATATTTATGTATCAGACCCTTCTGACTTTGATCCATTCTTTTCAGTTTAAGAATTCTAGTATGTTTCATATGAGAATTCAAAAACTATAACTACATTGATTTCTGTTGAACTCATGGACAAAATGAAGGGTAAGATCATCTCCTTCTCCTTCAAATTTTGTTAAGAGAAACAGCAAGTGTATTGCAATGGTTCTTGTAAAAATCATGCTATCCATGTGTTATGGTTATGGTCATGTGGCCCCGCCAAGTCTCATGTAATCATGACCTGGGCGTGGCTGCGTCTGGCATTCATGATTGGTTTGCTGTCTAGCTCTGGGGTTGGTGATGTGAGTGCTGCACCCACCCGGGATGAAGTCAACATACAGTGTAAGGGCAAGAAGAAGACGTCTCTCTCCTTTTTGTGGTTCTCACCTTGCTTTTTGGTGGCTGCCATGAATGGCTGCCCCACCACCCTGCCTTGCAACCAGCTGAATATGGACTGAAACCTCCAAGAACTGTAAGAAATAAACCTTTCTTTCCCTAATTTGGGCATCAGGTATTCTGTCTCAGCAATGAGTGAAAAATAACTAAGACACCATATAGCTCAGAAGTAGTCCACAAATTGCTTCATCATATTTGTTTTTAAAAAAATGTAACAGCCTGAAATGAGAGAGCTGATTAGAGTTACCATATTCTTTTTCCACTTACATGTTCATTTGACATCTGAGAGAAATTTTTGAACAGCTAGCAATTCTCATGATCCTAATGGTATGAAAGTAGCCTCAGATACTTTTGAATGCTCTTCTAGGAACTATACAGGTAAAAACCTGTTCAGCTTGCTATGTTTTCAACAGTTGAAATACATGATTGGGAACCAACAATACATATGATAAGTCTTATTTATTTTTATCAACATTTACTTTCAGAGAGTAAATGATCACAATCATTAGTAAATTCATTTTTCTTAGACTGCTTCTGAAAGGAAAAAATATGCCACCAAGAAGTTAAACTGGGATTAGAGAATTCCCAGAAAATGCTTTGAATTTGGAAGAAATTCTAGGACAGATTGAGCACGTCAATAATACATTCACAGTTCATTTTCTCCTCTAGTAATGCTCTCCACTCCAGGGCCACATTGTGCATAAGAATTAAATACTCCAATATTTACATCCAAGAGTGTTTATCTGACTAATCACATCCAGGTTATGAAAATGAAGGAAACAGAAACCACAGCTGTACTTTTTAAAGCATACTACAAAAAGATCATGATCCTCAGCCCAGTGAATTTTTACAGCATAATGCAAAATTTTGGCTAAAGACATAGAAATTTGGAAATTTTCTGTCAGAAGTTTCCCAAATCCATCAGACATTCTTTTTAAAGAAACAATTTTACTGTCTAGAAAATCAGCAGACAATAGGGTCCAGCAGCAACAGCTGCAAGAACTTTGGAAAAGGAGGAGTCCAGGCCAGGCATCAATTGGGCAGGCTATTCCCAAGGAGAGAATACGATCTGTCAGATATGTCTTCCTCCAACAGGATGGTGTGCATGCCCTGAGATTCTGCTCTACAAGGCAAAACTTTCGAGCTAGCAGATAGATGGTTTTACTGGAATTTGGAAAGAAAAGGAGAAATGGAGTAATATAGATATGTACAGTACTGTAGTTACTCTTTAGTAAAATAAATTATTCATTGTGAATTCAAAATATTTACTCCAAGTAAAATAAATAAATAAAAACTCAAACTTCCCAGCAGACTCCAGTATTAGAGGTCAAATCCAGGCCGCGTCTCAGAGGACCCTTGTTTTAAAACTTAAAACCAATGTAGAGAAGCCTCAGGTGTTTTAGGAAAGCATGCAACTCCAGCTTCAGTGCTAGAAAAAGATTCTCCATTTCTGTGGGGACCCTGTTTCTCTCTAGAAATGTATTATTCAGATTCTTATTCAGGTTTGATAGCTGAGCGTATACACTTTAGAGATGCCCTATATTCTTGCACCTGGACGAACCCAAATGAAGAATTTAAAAAATTATAAACACAATGGTTAGCTTCCAAAGCACCCAGGTTTTCTTTGTATTAATTTCACCTATGCTGTCTGTACCCTTAGCCACTTCCACCCAATGAATTTGCTGATATAGTTTTATCACGAGCAAAAGACATTTATATTTCTTTCTTAATCATCATGCATTCATTTTAATAATCTCATCAGAAATTTTTAAGTGAAAAGTGTTTTTCTTTATTCAAACAATTTAAGATAATCAATTATTACATTATCTATTTATTCATTTTGTTATTTATTTATACATTCATTTTACAACTTTTTATTCTGCTCTTAATATGTGTCTAACATTGCACTATACAATGAATGCCCTAAAACTATAAGTACTTTGTAAAAGATAATCACAATTACTGTCTTATAGTACATTCTTCTTCCAAATATGGAATGTTTATATATATACAGAATTTAGGTTTTAAAGCTACATCCTAATTTCAATCTGATTTCTGCTATTTATTAACTGCTCTCTCTTGAGTGTATAACTTAGTATCTTTAAATTTCATTTTCATTACCTATACAATAGCTATCATATTCATGACATAGTGCAGTTATGATGATTCAATTATTAAATTGTACAAGTTACTTAGTTAAGTCAATGGAATATGTTAATTGCTAGAGTAAGGTTATCTCTTTTATAACTATATCTGTATTATTAATCTGCCAACTTCACAAGGCAATGCTACCCAGGTATTCAGACCAATCCTAACCTAGATGTTTCTATGAGCAGCCTCGTAGAATGGTTAACATCAACCACCAGTTGACTTAAGGAAAGAGAGTAACTTAGATAGTATGAGTGGGACCCATTCAGTCAAGTAAAGGACAAATGCTAAAGGCAATTCCCCAAAGAGAAATTATGCTCAGCACTACTAGAATTTGGTACATAAACTCTTGCCTGAGATTCCAGCCCGCCACACAGAGCCCTAGAGATTTTGAACTTGCCAATCTTCACACTCACGAGTGCCAGTTATTTAAATCACATGTGCACTGCTGAATCTGTTTCCTTTATATGTATATGCATATGTGTGTAGAAGTTATATGCATGCATATATGTCCTTCTCTCCATATATACACACACATAAATATTTCCACTCTGTTTTTCTAAGTAACATCACTGATACATTAGAGGAAGTGTAATGCTGACTTTCCATCAATAAACTGTACCCTCGTTTATTTTTCATTCTTATTTTTGATAATCAGCCATTGTGCCCTCCTGAACTGCAAACTTCGATTAAATAAAATTCACATATGAAACACCTTCAATGAAAAGGATAAAGGATGAAAGCTTAGACAGTGAAAGAGGAAAAATTCCTATTGCACAGGATCTACAGAGTTAACTGGTAAAAGTTCTCTAAATTCTCTCTCTCTCTTTTTTTTTTTTTTTTTTTTTTTCAATACTGGAGATTGAACTCAGGGCCTTATGCATGCTAGGCAAGCACTCTACCACTGAGCTACATCCTCAGCCCAGAAGTTCTCTGAATTCCATGCTTTCTCTTGAGTGTTTTCTCTGGGCCATATACTTTGCTTTTTCTCTTTTTCTCTCTCCTCACTTTCAAGATCCTGTACTCCACAATATACTGCCTGAATAGGTTTGCTCCCATTTGTATGCAAAGCACTTCAATTCCATTTCTTTTAAGTAGTAAACAGTGCACATAATCCCACATATCATTTTCTATTCAAACAGGTCAAAATCATTATAATGAAGATAAAGAATTGGCCTTCACCATTTGGACTTTTTAATCGGAAAAGTGTGTACTCTTTTATATTCCCAATTTTTGGGTGGGGTCTTTAAATATGGGGAGCATTTTATTTGGTTCTTTATATATTCTAGATATTACTGCTTTGTCTGAGGAACAGCTGGCAAAATATTTTTCCCACTCTATAGATTGTTTCTTCAGCCTGTTGGTGATTTCTCTTGTTGTGCGAAAGCTTTTTAATACAATGAGAGCCCAGTTCTTGATTCTCTGTAATATTTCCCATGCAGCAGGTGTTTTGTTTATAAAGTCTTTGTCTACACTTATGTCTTCAAGAGTTCTGCCTTTTCTCTTGCCAGAATATTTAGTGTCTCTGCTTTAATATTCAGATATTCAACCCATTTTGATTTTAGTTTAGTGCATGGTGAGAGACATAGGTTTCGTTTTAGTCTTCAGCATGTGGAAAGTCAGTTTTTCCAGCATTAGTTATTTGAAAGATGCAAATTAAAACAATGTTGAGGGTCCATCTCATTCCAGAAAGAGTGACTATTATCAAGAAATCAATCAATAACCAGTGATGGTAGGGCTGTAGGGATAAAGGAACACTTTTCTACTGTTGGTGGGGGTGGAGACTGGTGAAACCATTGTAGAAATCAGCGTGGAGATTCCTCAAAAAAACAAAACTAGAGGTTTCATTTGATCCAACTATTCCCATTTTTGGTACCTTCTCAAAAGAATTAGAAGTATCATCCTGCAGAAATTATGCACATCCATATTTTAGCAGCACAGTTTATAATAGCTAAATATTGAAAACAGCCCAAATGCCCATCAACTGATGAATGGATATAGAAGATGTGATATTTTTATACAATGGAGTACTAGTCAGTCATAAAAAAGGATAATTTGAGACTCTTCTAGGTAAATGGATGCACCTGGAGACCATACTCTTAAATGAAATAAATTGGATACACTTGTGTAAATATCACATTTTTTCCTCTGGTGTGAGAAACTGAAAGTGTAAATCAGAACCAAAATGCTCAAATAGGAAGGAGAACTAGGGAGAAGGAGGGGAAAAGGAGAGGAAAAGAACAACAATGAGAAAAGAAGGAAAAAATGGAAGCAAATATTTTGTAAATAAGGAACGAAAGAAGAGTTGAAGAGAAGAATGGGAAAAAAGAAAAATCAAGATACATCATATATGGCAAGTGCAAGGTTGTGAGTTCAATCCCTGGTACCAAAAAAACAACAAAAAAAAGATGTATCATGTGCAGGTTCAAATTTCCTATGACGAATTTGATCATTATGTATATCTAAAATGTATCAATAAACTTAATTAATTAAAAAAAGAATTTTCCTTGATATCAGAAACTTACTACAACAGATAATTGTATTGTATCTTCCCAGGATTAAGCAAGATACAGCTCATCCTTTTGTTCAGTGATTTTATGGTCTTCTACAGTAGCTTATGGCATTTAAAGGCACATAGTAATATATTCTAAATTTACACATATTCTTTATTCATATATTCCCTGGTATAAAGTTGAGAGGGATATGTCTATTTTTCTTTAAATTGTCACAAGGGTATAATTTTATACAATATTGCTTATGGTTAATTGGACAAATTATTAATTCCAACTTACAGTTTTCCTTTGAGTTTCTGTAAATACATATAGATCTTCTAAGATTTTCTATGACTTGCTTTAAAATTTTTATCACTTTGGTATAATTTACTTTTAATTGCACCTAGAATTTACATACATAATTATGTTATGATATAATTATATTTTATATATAGTGACTTCATGTTATAATATAATTATATTATATATGCATAGTGACGTCATTCATGGTATTTAATCTTCTTGAAGGTTTTCCATTCATAAACTTTTCCATTTCATAACATGCTCAACAGAAAGGAGTGCAAAAACTTCATGAAGATAGATATCATAAAGTTGTGTGCTTTTAAATATTACTTTAAAAATTTAAAACAATAAAAGTGAATAATTAATTTGCTTTCCAGTAATAATATTATTAATATCCATTGCTTTCCTCTCTCCATTTTTGGCTACAACATCCTTTAGCTTGGATTTATATCTACACTGACTGTGGTGAATCCTTTAATTGCTGCTTCCCCTCATGACTCCCTATCCCACCTTCTGACTGATCTTGCTAAACATCAACAGTTTTTTATTTTCACAGTGAGATTTGCATTATTTACCATGGCTGAGAAAAATTTATGCATAGAAAAGAGATAGTGCTCAACAGAGGCTAATTAAAGTGTGATTTTTATTTTCTAAGATTTTTAAGAAGAAAAAGGAATTAAATTGACCAGTGATGTTTATCTCTAGCATAAACATTTATTTTTAATGTTTCAGCAGAAATATTTGAAAATTTTAAAGATGTGGTAATTGTCTGATATAAGGAATGCTTTACATAAAGCTAAACATTTAAATCTGTCTCCCATAGATGTGAAAATATAAGACAGGAAAAAATTAAAGTTCTTTAACTTTGAAATAGAATAATTTTTATGAAAATGTTGATATTTTGTCCAATCTCATGCTCTCATAGTTGCTATTATTTATCATTGCTCTTGTTGTCCCTGTATTTGTGCAAATAAGAACTAGAATTTATTGAGTACATTATGTGCATTGATCATTGTAGAAAAGTATTTTCCTGTGCCATTTCATTTAATCCAGAACATCAATTTCTCGTTTTTGAACTATCAGTTTCCTCATATTAAATGTAAAAACATAAAATAAAATTGAAATGTGGAAGGTCAAATATTGCCCAATGCTTTGACTTTAGTTGACAAATATAAGTATCTCTTAGAGATATTTTGAAATGCATGTTATGGAATAGTTAAACTGAGTTTTTTAACAGGCACATTATCTCACATTCTTATCATTATCATTTTTTTTTTTTTGGTGTAAATAACTAAACTTTACCCTCAAAAATTTTGAACAATACTCATCATTTTTATTACCTACACTATCACCTAGTTATCCAATAGATCTCTTAAAAAAATTCTTCCTTTGTAAGTGAAATTTTGTATACTTTTCCCAAGATTCCTCCCTCCAGCCAGGAACTAACACCCTACACTTAACTTCAGAGAGTTCAGGTTTTAGTTTTCTCTAATGTTAGTAAGGTCATACAGTAGTTGACTTCTTGTGCCTGATTTATTGTATTTAATGTCTTAGACATATTTCTGTAAATGACAGGATCAGGGTAAATTGTATTCTATTTTGTAGATATTATATATGCCAATTTTACTGTTCCTCTGTTGAGTAGTGCTTTTGAGCTCTTTTTTGAATTTTATTTTAAAGAGTACAAAACCAAACAAAATGAAACAGAATAAAGTCATTCAAAAGAAAACAATGAGTGATACAGGACTTCAAAACAAGTTAATAGGAAATCAACATTGAGCTTTTTCACATATATGCAGTAGCCATTTTTTGAAAAAATGTGTACTTTCACTTATCATGCTCTATTTTGTGTGCTATAACAAAATACCTGATGTAGGGTGTGTTACAGAAAGAGAGATTTCTTAGTTCAGTGTTCAAAAATAGGCAGTGTATTGGGTAATACTATGTACCCCCAAGTCCTCATACCTTTGATGGGGCTGAGTCTAGTGCTTGTATTCAGTTTGTTGTCTAGCTCTGGGATTGGCACACGCCCAGGGGTGGAGCTGAGATACAGTGTAAGGGAAGGCGGGTCTTCCCCTTCTGCCCTCTCTCTCTGGCCAGTGTGCCTTGCAGCTTGCAGCCACCATGAACGGTATCCCCGCCCCCCCATGCTGACTTGGAGCCAACTAATGGACTGAAACTCCCAAGAAACTGTAGGAATAAACCTTTCCTTCCCTAATTTTGGGTGTCAGGTATTTTGTCTCAGCAATGAGTGAAAAGTAACTAAGATAGGCAGTCACTCTGGTTGGTCACTGATGAGGGCTCTCTGGCTGCATGATAGCATGGCAAATGATACCTCATGGCTGGAGCAACCACATACGAGGGAGAGAGGAAGAGGTCATATGCTGAGAAAGAAAGCAAGGGATCTAGAGGACCCAGGTTGTTGCTGTAACAACTTTCTACTTTGGAAATATTATTCACTCCTGTAAGACCTAAACCACTTTAAGACCCACTTTAATCACTTCAGTTCCCTGTAGGCTCTGCCTTTTAAAAATCCTGCTATTCTCCATATCCTCACTTTGAGAACCAAATTTTAAGTACATAAACTATTTTCAAAATCATTGCAAGACCCATTGCCAATTTTTAAATCAGAGTGCTTTATCATCTTTTTTGAGTTACTTGAGTTCCTTATATATTTTGGATCTACCCTTATGAATGTATGGATTGCAACTATTCTTTTCCTATTTCATCAACTGCCTCTTTACTATGTTAAAATTTTCTTGACCTTGAAGAAATATTTTAGGTCAGGCTAAAATATTGTTCCAGGCCATGCCCACAGTGGCCTACCTCTTTGCCTCAGGCTTCACTTCCCAACATAATACCCAGCAATAATCTCATCAGTGGGCTAATTCAATACCACACACCCACGGTCCAGTATCACACAGCCATGATCTAGTCATCTCCCAAAAGCCCCACCTACGAGCACTTGAGCCTTTGGAAAGACATCTAGATAGAAACCATAACATTTACCTTTACCCTATATGTCTTTCAAGTGCTTTCAAATTTATAGTTCTGATATTTATACCTTTAATCCATTTTGGGTTGATTTTTGTATATGCTGTGAGATAAGGAACTAGTTTCAGTCTTTTTCATGTGATTATCCAGTTTTCTGATAACAACATTTATTGAATAAACTGTCCTTTACCTATTCTGTGTATGTGACCAGTTGGATGAAAATCAATTGACTGTAAGTGCATGGATCTATTTTTGGCTCCTGTATTTCTATTCCATTGGTCTATGTGTCAGTTTTTGTGCTTGAATCATGTCAGTAATTCTTCACCCAACAGTGTGTAATTAGTACTGATTCTTTGTAATGTCATACCGTATGAATCAAAGAAGATTCACCAAAGAAAATGCTCAGTTATATCTTTTTTTTACAGACTTAACATTTGTTCTTAACCTTCTACTACTAAAACTAAATTATTTTGAATTGAACATTATTTGAAGATATCTTACAGAATATTAGTTTATCACATATTTTCACAAAATTAATTAAATCAGCATACTCTGTTGTTTCTTAAAGTAATCATATCAACAACTGTGTCTTTACCTAAAGAAAGTCAGTGCCCACATGTTATCAAATAATAATGTAGCCTGAATCTTTCCAATGTTCTTGGCAATAGTTTCTCCAGAGCCCATATGCTAACACTTAAGTCAATCCATTTTCAGTTAGTAGTTTCGATATTGAGTTCAGCATAGTGATTTCAATCAGGAATTCATTCTCCACAGCATCTAACTAAAAATGTTCGCTAACTTGCCATCACCACTAGATTCTTCCCCTTGTTTTGGATTTCTAGAAATTAGTGCCTTTCAAAATTGCATGTTAGTGGCTGGTAGGAAAAACTGTAGAACATAAAGTTATAGTAGACCTGATTGTGCTGGCCTAAACATTTCTGAATTTTTTTAATCTCTGCAAGATGAAATGAGGCCTCTTTGATGGGTTGATCTGCATGAATTTTCTGTATGCAATTTGATTTTAGTTACAGCAATTGGATTGTTCTCCACTACCATGAATAAGAACCAGTATCACTTATTTTTCACTCTACCATTTGACAGTGCCTCCAGGATTGTAGTCATTCTCCCAAGCTTCTCCATCCCTGGGACACAACACCACAATTTAATGGAGGCTCCTGGTGCCAGGGACATAACTCAGCAGCAAAGCGCCTGCCTGGCAAGCACAATGTCGTGAGTTTAATCTCTGGTACCAAAACAAAAACAAAAACAGACTAAAAGGCAACATTTCTTTCCCTAAAAGAGCAGCATGTATAATGCTTAGGAGCAAGAAATCTGAAAATAAAGGGGTGACCTTAATTTGGCTCATGGTTTTGAGGGATTTGGTTCGTGGGAGGCTGCCTTTGTGGTAGGAACATCATGACAGCAGGGCATAGCAGAGCAAAGTTGCTTAGTTCATGGTAGTTGACAAGTAGAGCAGTGGAACTATACAATAAAGAAGGGGGCCTCCTAGCATCCATAGGACCCAAAGTCACATGTCCCTGACCCACTCAGATGCACCCTGAAGTCTTTTATACTAATGGCCCAGGCAACTTACAAGCCAGTCAAGTTGACTCAATCAAGATTAAGGACCACAATTTACCCCAGTAGCAATTTACTACATGTTAAGAGTCATATCTGTGAATTAATATTGAAAGTTTAGATTACTTTTTAATCAAGGAATGTATTGCACAAGTAAAAGAAGTATATGTCTCTTTGCATTTCCTTAGTGTAATATCGCTTTTAGGATTTCTTAGAAATATAATATTTATATGACATTTTGCTAAGTTTCAAAAATAGCCTTAGATTTCTTTGTCCAAATTGCCTCACATTACATATATGGAAACACATTTGGAATGGAATCAAAAATAACTTGTAAAGCACTATACATCAAGTCCCATACCTCCCTATACACATGTGCACATGTGTATAGGGAGGTATGGGACTTGATGCAAATATATTAAGTTTTGTTGTTTTACTTATTATATTGTTTTGATCTTTTAAGTCTGTTGGTCAAATTCATTTCCACTAATAATTCCTTAGGTTCTCAATTAGAATATTTCCTCTTCCTATATAAGTCTCCTAACATGACCTTTATCACAGTTCACAGCTTAATAAATTACTGTCTGCTCCAGTCATTTTTTGATTGGAATAAGACTTATATTTTTCCTGATCATGGCCCCATAATCTTTCAAAGTTTGGGTCATAAACCATATTCCCTATAAATAAATGAATAAGTGTAAGAATTAATGAGGGTTTTTTTGGTTTGTTTGGTTTGGGTTGGGTTTTTTGTTGTTGTTTTTTGGTTTTGAGGTTTTTATTCCCTTTCTTTTTTTTTTCTTTTTATTTTTCTTTTTTATCTTTTGAGACAGGGTTTCACTATGAAGTTCAGGCTGGCCTTGAACTCACAATGTTGTAGACCAGACTGGCCTTGAACTCACAGCAGCCCTCCTGTCTTGGCCTTCTGAGTGCTGGGATTACAGGCATGCACCACCACACCTGGCTCAAGATTTCAATTTAAGACTCAGAGATCAATTATTACCAATTCAGAGCATTTTAAACTTCATCATTTGAACACTTATCAACGTATTCCCTTTGTGTGGATTTTTCTAACTGCCAATGTATTAGACATAATAATGTTGTTTTGTTACATTCTTTCCAATAGAATATATAGAAAAGAAGTTCTAGAATGTTAGTACTTTGTTTTTTCAGTGTCTAGTATGAGAAACATAAAAAATGCATGTTTTTCTTAAACTATTTGACAAGTTAAATTTCAAGATTGAAAATCAACCCTGGATTAGGTTGACCATCATAAATTACTAGAAGGACACAGATCTTACAACACCTGGCACCCACAACTACAAGGAAGACAGATTTAATTTGCTTCATTATTTAAAGTGTTTCAGCCCTTGTTCAATTGGTTCAAAGGCAGAAAGATAATAATGGGAGGGACTAGCAGAGCAAAGATGCTTCACAGCAACTGAAAAGCAGATGAGGATAACAGCACCAGGGAGGCAGGCAGCAAGTAACCACTGATAGTATACAAAGTCAGGTTTCTATGGCACACCCAGACACACGCAGTGTGCTTTAGTAGTTCCTCTATCTCTGACTTACTGGGGCTTCCGTAGAAGCTTAAGCTTCATTTCCACAGATTCACACCTGTCCTATCAGGAGCGCATTGACTGGCTTCACAGGTCTTTGAAATTCAGTAGAAGCCCCCATGACTCCATAGCACTTGAACAATGCATGCTGGTAAAACCAGTATTATGAAAATGACACCAAGTTCTGACACCAGTGTAGAGAGTATCTACGGGACATTAGACCATGACTGTATTGGTCTCTGAGTGCCCAGATGGCTGAACACCGTGAAATGAATCCTGGGGAACCAATTGCTAAAAGGCCTTCTTGACCTTGGGCCCAGAGGCTCACTTATCAAGTCAAAGTTTATACTTTTGCACTCTTAAGCCTGTACTTGGAGTCTTGCTGACTACTGAGATATCTTCAAGGCAACTTTCTTTTTGTCCCTGTATTTGGTACTTGGATTCTTTTTAATGACTCTAATCTTTGCAGCCATGCCTCCTTTGCTTTCTCCTCTACATATGGTCCCTCTAGGCCCAAATTTAAGATTTCCAAGCACTTCTACTCTGCTTTTTACCTCTGACTATCACTATAAATTGGCTGAAAGCAGTCAATACTATCCATGCTTCAGAATGCATATTGGGCTATCTTGAAATTTCATTGTCAGAGCTATTAGTCTATAGCCATGAAACTCAGCCTCCTGCAACGCCTCAGGACCTGGGAAAAATATGGACCAATTTTCTGCCAGAGTTAACACACATGATCCTTAGTTCGATTGCCAAAGGAGCACTTTATCCCAATTGGAAGCTCCAGAGCTTCAACTTTTCTATCCACATTTCTATTTAAACCTTGGTCTCCTGAGCTCTAACCAGAATCACTCATTAGGCTCTCTACAAGAGGCTAAGGCTTCGATAGCTTGTATCACCAAATCTTTTCAGATGTTTCCCATTTATCTCTTCAAAGGCTTCTAAGTCAAGTAGGTATAGGTCCCCACTTTTTCTGTCAGCTTTACTGTCACTGGGATGCAATCCACAACACCCACCACATAAAAGAAGATAGATTTAATATAGTTTATATTAAGGCACAAACTGTATGGTGGAATATCATTGCAGAAAAAAGATGCTTAACCTAAGACAACCAGGAAGTAGAGGGTGGGGACAGCACCTGACAAAAATGTGCTGGAAGCCAGATGTAGTATCCAAAGTTATACCTCCATAAGCAACCTAGACATCCTGAAGTGTACATCTGGTAACTTCCAAGTCAATCAAGTTGATATAATTAAGCTTGTGTACCTTAGTGCCTACGTGTAAGGGCTACAAATGACTTGTGAAAAAGCAGTTATCCAGTCACTATTATATTCATAAATGATCACCACAGTGTAATATGTAAATTGTCAACATCTTCATACTATTGGAGTAGATCAGCTCTGAGATTTAAAGGGACAATTAGAATCTCAAACAAGTGAAGCAAAATTGACCCTGTCTTCTTAAAACTGCTGGCTCATTGTACAAAAAAATAAAAATAAAACAATAAATAACAAGCTTCTCCTTGAAAAAATAATGGAAAATACTTTAAAAGCATACATTTTATATAATTATATGGGTAATAATGACTCTCCTATTACATATTATTGTAATAATGCAAATCAGTAAAAATGAACCTACATCAAAAAATCTATACTGGTGCTCATATTGGCAAGATCATAAAAAGGATATGGAAAACAGAAGATCTTTTTCCATTTCTGTGAAAATAAGGCAATACTACTCTTGATTTTTGTAGTGCAATTACTACGAGGTGACAGTGACTTATGTCTTAGTCAATAGAGTAATACTCATTTCTCACCAGGAATTTGTGTTCAGAGACAATCTACATAAAAAGAGAAGATCCTTAACTCAAGATCAGATTTTCTTTATGGATGAAATTTTTCTCATACCTCTCAAAAGTGTGAATTAGTAAGTAATATCATTTAATCCCTTGTATAGCCCTATTATAGTACCTAGTCTACAACAGGCAACCTGACTTGATTAGCTATTCGAAGCATACCTAATATTCTAAAAAGCTTCAAGGTCCTTTCAGCAGAGTGTGTGCACCAAAAGATGAAAAAAACCGCTCTTCACCATTGCAGTGATCCCCTATCTCTGCTATCCTCTCCTGGGGAGATATTCCAATGTCCCTAGTGGATGTCTAAATCCATGTATAGTACTGCACCTTCTTTATACACAATATTTTAAGCATATTTATGATAAATTAGAATTTATAAATTAGTAACAGTAAAAGACTACCAATAATATGAGGGAGAAAGTAGAATGAGTAATGAAATCATACTATAATTAAAGTTATATGAAATATGGTACCTCTCAAAATATTACATTGTACCCATACATCTTAAAATATTGTATTGGATGCATTTTCTTCTTTTGGTGATGCAACATCAAAGAGAGAAAGTGAAGGGAATGACATAAACATTTAAGATATGGTACAATGTAAGTGTCACTTAAACACAACAAACACTGGACTACGGTGATGATCAGTCTGATAGCCCAGATGGTTGCTAAGTTACTAAAGAAGACGTGGCATGCACAGCATGGATACATTGGGCAAAACAATGATTTATGTGCTGGAATAGCAAGAGCAAGATGATGTGAGATACAATTTCACTACTCATTGTTTTGCATTTCAAAATTATGAACTATTTCTGGTATTTTCCATTTATTACCTTTAGACTTCGGTTGATCACAGGTAAGAAAAAGCATGGATAAAGATGAACTACTGGAAGTACATAAAACTATTTTGTGGCTAATACATTGTTATTTTTATACTTGCAGAAGTGAACACAAAAAAGATTTTTAAATGCTTTCATTATAACGTCATTTTAGAGAATTTAGGTAATAAATTTAAATAAAAATGAATGTTCAAGTGAGCATTTGATAAACTGGGAAATATTTTCTAAGTATTTTGCTACTTAATATTTTAATTGCTCTATATATTACCTGTCAAAGGGGAAAAAATTAAAAATTTACAGACTCTACGATGCCTGATTTTGTGCTCTCACTACATTGGCTGTATTATTACATGCAGGACTGCGTTAATAGTGAAGCTATAGAGGTGTTCCAAGACCAGTTATTAAATCAACCTTCAGGAATGACCCTACTTTACAAAACAAATTCAAATAAAACTTCCTTTCCTTCCGTCCTTCCTTTTAATTCCCCACTCCAATCAGTCTGAATTTAATGGATATCTGACAGTTCAGGAACTTGATAAGAATAAAGATATTAACAAAATTGATCCTGAAACTTCTTTTCTCAAATATCACTTTAGCTGGAAATTAAATATGACACAGAACTTCATCTCTGAACCAGAAGATTGATTCACAAAGACGTGGAGAAAAATGTTTATCTGATAGATAAGGTGCGTCTATATTTAGATGCAAGTGCACATTAATTTGATCAAGTGCAGTATTTGTGAAATTAGGCAACAGACCAAATTACATTGACAAGACAATTAAATGAAGGATCAAGGAATTATTCTAAAAATAAATTTACATGACAGATATAAGTTATTTTTACATTCATGTGGACAAACTGCCTTTTAACCAAAGCAGCTGTAATGAGCAGCTGATACATCAAATGGAAATTCTGCAGTCTTGTCTCAAACATCTCAGCACATTAATTAGAATGCTTTCCACATCATAATAATTTAGTCAGGAAATATGACATCAAAACATAAGATTTACTGCTGACTGTGATTTAGATGATTTAAGTCACATTTCAAGTTGGGAAAAATTAAAATGGCCAAGAAAAATGGTGGACTGGAAATACAGTAAAATCAAATCTTAAGAAAAGTAGGTAATGACTTTGCATTACAAATTGCTATACTCAAAAATTTAATAATTTAGCTTTCAAAGTACATCTTTTCCTAAAGTTATGTGTGTAGTACCCAACAGTACTTTCCAAAATACAAAGTTTTGCACAGGTTTTTTTAGCACCTATACTGACACATTGCTACAGAATAACTTTTGGAGTGAATTTTGTTGATAGCACAATGACACATAATTTGTCAGTTAAGAAAATATTCGGTTCGAGCTCATGCACTGAAATTGTCAAAGCAATAGTGGTTTAAGTAAGGTAGATGTTCATTTTTCTCATTCGTAAAACAAGTCTTCTTCTATATTTTTGCTTTGTACCCTTGATTGCATGGGTTCTTTCTCAACGGGGACAATCCAGATGACTTATTGTAGTTCACATAGTTATATACATATTTCAGGCAGCAAGAATAACAAAAGAGAAGAAAAATTGCCTGTCTCACTGAAATTCAGCCCCCATTCCCTTCTCTAAATGGTCTCAACACTTGCAGTTGCATCTCAACAGCTAGAATTTGGTCACGTATCACTCTTAACTATAGGAAATTTTAGAAATGTGGTATTTTTTCTACTCCATTTTACCTAATTGGAAATGAACATTCTAATCTTAAAAACATCAGGCAATGAATATTAGGTGAAAAATTAGATAGTTCATATAATGTTTTTGGCCATATGTGAAACTTGATTTTTCTTATTTTATTGCATCCTAACTGTCAAACCTCCTAGATCTTCTCTTAAGTCAGGAACATAACTGTTCATAGATTGCATAAGGCACCTAGAGAAAGTTCTACAGAGACAGTTGAAACTTCTATATTGGTTTTACCCAATCTAAGCACTAAAGTTATGATGACATTTTACAGGTATCATGTACTCTGTCAAATTACTTATATAAAAAGGCTCTTCAAGCTATTGATTCTTTTTTACCCTTGTTTACAGCTTTTATGAAGATTAGAGTTGACTCGGTGGACCATAACTACACCTTTTCACAACTGATCCCCTAATCCTGCAAATGACATCTGACAAGATCCCGCAGACAACCACAGTGGCTAGAGAAATACTCTCTGCACCACCCCCATGGGGCCCACTCTTTGATTTTAGTTTCCCTCCCTGCTACATACTAGAACTTCCAGTTCTTTCTTCAGGCCTTTCATACTAGATAATATTGACTCTGATTATGTACATGCTCTAAATGCAGTCATTTAACGCTGCAGGTTCTGTAATTTCCCTGGAATGATTGCTTTCACTCTGTACCTAAACTGTAATTTGAGCACTTTCTACATTCTAGCTATAGGAATAAAATCTTGCAATGCTCAGATTGTAAATATTCTCCTTGGCAGTAATGAAAAATAGTTCAATCGTGTTTTACCTAGGTGAGTGCCTTGAGACTTAGAATTTGAATGGGATAGGGATATCCTATTTGTAATGAGTTTATAATTCAAGTGCACAACATTAGGGATAAAGAAAAAATTAAGTATTTCTGAATTTGGTTTATTATATTGATTTAGTACCACAGAACTAAAGTGCTATCAGTCAGGAATTGATAAGCAGATTTCTAATGCCAATGCAGTGAACTGATGATTAAAATATAGGTGAAAAAATAGATTCACAAAAGATATCCACACTCTGCCCCTTGAAAGCTGTGAATATTACATTGCATGACAGTGTTTTCATAGATGGGATTAAATTAAGGTGTTTGATACAGGGAAATTATCCAAGTGGGCCTTACACACAATCACAGTATCCTTTAAGAATGAGACAAGAGATCTGCTGTGCACAGAAGAAAAGGCAAGGCAAAGAGGACGGTGAAGGTGAAGATTGGACAGTCGGTTCCACAGTCAAGGAATACAGCAGTGCTGAGAGGCCAAAAGAAAGAAGGGGCATGGTCTTCCCCAGAGATCTGGGATAGAGAATGGCTCCTCAAGCACCAGACTTTGTTCCAGCAATGGAAATTTTAAATTTCTGGACTCTGAAACTGCCAGAAAATAAATTTCTGTTGTCTTAAGCTACTTGATTTGTGAGAATGTGCTACAGTATCCACAAGAATGTAGTACTATAAATTTAACCAGATCAGAGTATTTTTGGGTCCTGATTTTTGGTTTTAGTTTTTTATATGAAATTACTTTTTTTGCAGTGAACTTGCAAAACTAGGATTCTCCAACTGAATTTCAGAAATTGGTGCCAACCATACAAATTTTAAGACAGTTTGTAAGAAGATATTGGTGGCTTACACTAAGTGTCAAGTTTGGTAAAAGGCAGTGGAAAGAAATGAAGGAACCAGAGATAGCAGGTCTTTTCTAAAGAGAGATTACAGAGATTCTGAAGAGCTACAGTAACAGATAAAACAATAATACTTAACTGTGGTATGATACAAGGACTCGTTTTAGTATGCATGGTCAGGTGAAACCACCAGAAAAGATGTTAGTATATAAGTTGAGAACTAAAATGACAGTAATTCACTTATATTATGAGTAAAATTTGTAACGGGGTTTTGTGTGGCAGTACAGTCGTCACTTGTAAAAGTATATAGGAGAAAGAGGTTCTGGCAGGTTGTTCCAACAGTACGATAGTATCTGTAATGTAGTGTACATTTTAAAAAACTAAAAGAAAAATTTTAAAAATTGTCACCATAATCAATTGATATATTTTTGAGGAGATAGATATATTTAACCTGATGCAAATGATGCACAATGCATACACACATCAAAATCTACAATTACTATTTTTTATGTACAGAAGAAAATAAAGGTTAAATATAAAAGTAAAACACATAAGCACATACACATCTATGACTTGCTTGTGGGCAAAAGAAACCACTGTTTTCTAAATTTTGCTTTGCTACACATACTAGATGCTTTTTTGTAAGAAACACTATTAATTTCATAAAGAAAAATAGAGATACATGAGAAAGGTAAGGGTAACTGTTGTTTCTTAAAACTGTCATTTTCATTTTGCACACAAACATGTATGTGCACAGTGGGACCATGGTATAAAAATCTGTGTTTTACTGTGGATAACAGAAGTTTAAAAGATGTTTACTCGGGTAAAGGAAGTAGCAGGCACAGAGGTTCTAGAGAAGAAAAGAAGATGAAGTACCGTGAAGCTCCCGGAGCTCTTGAGCCAGGCAGCCGTGAGCGGAGCTCTGGGTGAGGCGTGGGTGGAGGGGCAGGTGTGCCTGTGCCGAGCGAGTAGCTGCACATAAAGGGAGGCTGGCGGCAGTTTGAATGCATGGCGCCTGTGCTGCGTCATGAGTTTTGGGTTTTACAGCAATAGGAAGCATTAGAAGCTGTTAATCTGGTTTTCTTCTCTTAAACATACAGTCTGACCTAAGATACAAAACGTGGGGAAAAGATGGTGGTGTGCTCCACAAATTACGATGGTGGAAAGCGGATTGTGTTAATAGGAAAAAGACAGGAAAATGTGCGTTTAGTAACTCCAATAATGAAATGTTTTACTGATTTGAGAGTAGTTTCTTCTTCTTCATGTTTTCTATACTTTATAGCTCACACCATATTCACTCAGGATTTCCATAAAACTTGTAAGTGTGTTGGAAAAATTACTTTTTTCTTGTTTTGACTCAGTATATCCTACCTGGAATCTCTTACTGTTCTTGCTTTGTATTCATTTGTTTTTTGTTTGTTGGGGTTTTTGTTTGTTTGTTTGTTTGTTTGTGTTGTTGTTTTTTGTTTTGTTTTTTGATTTTATGAAAAATCAAGACAAAAAAAAATCTATCAATGTAGAGAAAATGAGGCTGGAGCAGAAAGATCACAATTTCAGCCCAGCCTGGCAAGTTAATAATTTAGTGAGACTCTCAAAATAAAATAAATAAATAAATAAATTAAATAAAATAAAATGGGGGGGAACTCATGAAAAAAGGCTGAGTTCAATTCCTGGCAGGGCAAAAGAAACAAACTAGTTAATTTAATGTAATAAAACTGTTGTCTTTCTGAAGGGCATCATGCAGTTTGTAATATTTAGACTCAGAATTTTCTTGCACTTGAACTGTCAACTATAGGCAACCATCAGCTAGTTTGTTTCCAGAACAGATGCTATTCCTAGAGCTACGATGTTCGCAATACACATCCCTGTTATTTAATACACAGTAGTGAGAAAATCCTTGTGGATTACTCTCTTAATTTTTTTTTCTTTTCTTTTTTCTTTTTTTTTTTTTTTACTACAGCATGTTTTTTGTGTTTTTTTCCAAGCAGAACAGGTATAACTTCCTCCAAGTTTGTAAAGGAACCGAGACTATATTGAGTCCTGAGGAAATTAGAACCTTATTTCAATGTATTACTCCATTTTTAATGACTTTAACAGACCAAAAAGAGTTTTGTTTTAATACTACTCTAACATGTGCAAAAAGTAAGGGGTAGAGAAATTATTAGGAGAAATTAGGAGAGTTTGAAATGTATAAACTACATTCTCTCTTCCTATCTCAAACCACCTCTTTTTGGGGTGGCATAAAAGGCACCTTTGGATAGAAACATTTTATATAATGAAAATGACTTCTTTCCTTATGTGTTGGCATCCTGGTCAACCGGCAAACCCACACAAGTCCTCAAATGTTCTGGAAGAGGAGAGTCAGCCCCACACTTTGCCAATCCAGTTCCGTACTACAGTATTCTCTTTTATTAAGGAAGTTAGGTTGGTGAGGTATACCATACTCACTGGGATAACAGAAATAATTTTCCATGAAATTGAAAAGCCTTAAGCATAAATGTTTTCCTTACATATTTCCCCAATACTGTATAGAGTCTATCCAAAACTGTTCAGCCTTTCTTGAAGCAAATAATTCCATTATTCTAGAGCTTTATTAATTTTGAGAATTTTATATATCTCTAAATTTTCACCTTATAATTTCATGACTAATTAGCCAATTTAGCCACACAAAACTTGTGTCATCCACCCAAAACTTGGTAATCCACATACTATACATAGCTCTTAGATTAATTTAATCAATATTTTTCAATCCAACCTATAGTTCAGTGTATTATAACTAAAATATCATCTGAGTAAAGAATGAATAACAATTGACTCTGTTGAAAGGAGCATATGCAAGCTACTCCAGAATTAATCTAAAGACACTCCTACATTTTAGTGTAGTGACTGATACTCATTGCTTCAGTGAAAAAAGAGTCCCCCACACACAGTGGGCAACTCAGGCTCTTCACTGTCTAATTTAGCAATTTCTGCCTATTACAATTCAGTACAGAAAAATCCATTACACTTGATTTTAATGTATACTATATTTTTATCCTATAACCATAAAAAAATCAAAACAACAACAAAAAACAAACAAGACAGGAGTCAGTATATGATGAGCAAAGACACTTCCTTCACTAAGTGTTGCCTATATATTTTCTGTTTTTATTCCTCATCATGTACTATGGAGACAGTACTTCCTTATATCAGCTTGAAATATCTGATAGAAGAGATTAATCTTTCCTCCCGTTGTTACAGTAATATGCTTGTTCAGAAGCTTGTATTATGCTCTGCCTTCAAATTTCATTAATTGCTTTTTTCCTTGACATAAATTCTTGCAATTTTACATTTTTAAAAATATAAATTCCTCTAACGGAATTTAAAATAAGCAATTGCTCCCGGTGTGGTTTTGTGAGCCAAGACTGGCACCTACTGGTAAAATAAACAGTTCACAGCTGGAATAAAATTTTGCAATCCCAGGTTGTTTTGTGAATTATTGTGATAGTGTTTTAATTTTAGTTAATAATCTATAATTTTAGTTAATAATCTATTTAGTTATAATGCCTGAATTACATTTAAAACATAAAAACTAGATAATGTCCACCAAGTTCAAGAAATTTAGTAAATCTGCAAACTGCTATTTTGGCTTCAAAACAAATTAGAAGTAATTTGTCAGGAGTCACTATTAAAATAAGGGATTTTTTTAAAATTACATCAAAAACTATGTATAGAGAACATAAATCCTCAAATCATCCTAGAAACAGTTTGAAGTTAGGTATGTTACTGCACAAAGTACTTTCGTCTCTCATGTTTCTCAGACTAGACTAGGTAAGTATCATTTAAATATATGTTACCAATGACAAATGTAGATAACACAGTATGAGGTAGACATTATCACTTGTCATTCTTGCTTTTGTCCTCCAGATATGTTCTTACAAATGTCCTCCAGATAGGCTTTTAAGATGTGTATGATTAACAAATTCCAAAAGAACTCTTTTCACAAGCAAGCTTTTCTACTCTCCAGTATGCTCTATATTTATTGTTTCACTTAAACTTTACTGCTACTCCTATCAAAGTCCTTGTACTCTCACCAACATTTTCACTGGCCAATTTGTTTCTACAATATTGGATTCACAATAATCCAATTCTCAACACAGCAGAATAGGTTTTGTTTTGTTTTGCTTTGCTTTGTTTTTGTATTTGTTGAAAGAAAAGAAATGGTTTCTCTACATTGGATGTATGTGTCGTACATTTTTAATTTTTCATATCTGTATATTTGACATCATATTATACCAATTACAGTTTTAATTTTTAAAAATTTCAGCATGATAAGATCCCTAATTCACATGCACACACTTACACACACACTCAAACAATTTTAAAACATATACAAGCAGTCAATCACGGGATTAAACATGTGATTACATTGATTGTATTTGTGATATATACAGTCTCAAGTTTTATAACATCTTGGCAGAGAAAATTTTATACTTATGACTCCACAGATTTTCATTCTAGGAGTAATAAAGATTTACATGTTAATTATTTGTCTTCAACCTTTTTTAATCTAAAATCTAAGTTATAGCTGTCAAATATTATTCCAAAGTTTTAGAATACTTGTAACAGTTCATTGAGGTATAATTGACAGATAATGAACTGAACGTACTTCAAGTGTACAACTGATAAGTGTTGACATGTGTAAAAACCCATGAAATCATTACCAAAATCAAGATGAGCATATTTCTAATCATCAAAATATTCTTCAAGGCTTTTTGTAATTTCTAACTCCAACTCCTTGCCACCTCCCCCAGTCACACGTGGAAAGTTGATTAGCTTTCTGATGTTATGGATTAGTTTGGATTTTCTAGTTCACATAAGTGAAGTCATATAGTTTTTGACTGATGTCTTCATTCAGAAAACTTATTTTGAGAATTATGCTTAATGGAGCATGTGTTGATAGTCAATTAATTTTTACTGCTGAATAGTGCTGTGATTTGCAGAAAAGTATTATTTGTTGTTTATCCATTCACTTGATTTTTAGATATTTGGATTATTGTTTTTATGTTTCTATATTAAATATATTGACTTCATTTTCCTTGTGTAAAAATATAGTAGTGAAATGTGGGATCATATGGTAAGCATATATTGAATTTTTTAAAAACTGCCAGACCATTGTCCTTCACATATCAGTTAACTTTCCCCATGATCAGGTACTTTAGTTACTCTACTTACTATTTAGTAATATCTCATTACAGTTTTAATTCATTATTTTCTTAATGACTGATGAACATCATTTCCTGTGCTTACTTTTCATCTATCTTTGATGAAAACACTGTTCACATATTTCGGACACTAATAATTCTTTTATTTTCATATTTCACTTGCAAAAATAGCATAATATAGATATAAACAAATCTTTCATCGAATGTATGCACTGCAAATATTTTCTTTTAGTTCGAGACTTTTTTCATATGCTTCTAACAGTATCATTCGAAGAGCAGAAGATACTTATTTTTGATGAATCACCATTTATGAATTTCATTTTTTATGGTTTGTGCCTTTTATAGCTATTTTTTGACATGCAACAAAATATATGAAAGGTTTTTTAGTACCTATTGTTATTCTAAGGGTTTTTAGTTTTATATTTTTCCTTTACATTGTTGCATTAATTTACAATGAAGCAAAGTTCTCCAAATTTGTCTGTTTTAACTGTTTAAAGTTATTTAAGCTTTCTTACATCCTTCATATTTTCAAGTTTCACAGAAAAGGTGGGAGAATATTTTTGCTTAAGAGTGTGTTGAATCTATAAGCCGATTTTTGAAACTTTGCTATCCCACACATTTTGACTCATGAGCATAATGCAGTATAGATTTCCATTTATTCAGATCTTCTTCAACATCTTTCAGTAATATTTTGTAGCTTTAAGTGCTCAATTCTTATCCATATTTTATGAAATTTATCTCTAGATATTTCTTATTTTTGATATGGTTATGAATGGAGTTATTTCTATAATATGAATTTAAAATTTGTTCATTGCTAATATACAGAAATATAATTCACGTCTTTTCTTGATCTCATGTTCTGAAATCCTGCTACACATGCTTCTTATTTCCACTGTCTACTTGTAGGTTTGATCAAATTTTTCATATGTTATCATGTGTTCCCATAATAAATATGTTCTTACTTTTTTCCTTTCCAGTCTTATATCTTTTATTCCTTCTTACTTTCTTTTAGTACATGGGCTAGAACCTCAAGTATAAAAGAGTGACAAAAATAGACATCCTTTTCTTAATTCTTGTGTCTTAGTTGCATTCTCTCATTGCAGAGACAAAATTACCTGACACCCAAAGTTAAAGTAGGAAAGGCTTATTGCAACTCAGTTTTTAGAGGTTTCAGTTCATAGCTGACTGGTTCCAAGGCAGGGTGGGATGACAGAGGGACACCACAGAGCAGGCAAAAGGCACCAAGTAACGCAGGAGACAAGCAGCAAGTGATACTCCAGCCCTGTTTCAGTCCCTTCTGTTTTTATCTAGGTTACCCTTCTGGATATGGTGGGACACCCTTAATCCTACCCAGAACTATGACAAACCAGTCAGTGGGTTAATTTGCTAATCACAGGTCCTTAATCCCAGCATCACACACTCTAGATCCTCTACCTCTGGAAAAGCCCCAACTAATGATAACGTGAGGCTTTTGAGGGACATCAAGACACAAGCCATAAGATCTTGAAAGAAAAAGACTTATTCTTTCCAAATATACTCATAATCCACTAATGATGAACACAACATTCATCAGTAGAGCTGATGTTAGCTGGCATGGAACTGATAATCACTTTTCCTCCTAATTTGTCCCTTTGCATTATTCAACAACGGATAACTGACTTTGTTGCAAGGCTTTTCTGCATTTTTTTTTTTTTGCTTTTTAGAGCATTAATAAAAGGAATTAAGTTTAGTGATTTCCAAACATTAATTCAAACTTTTAATTCTTGAAATAAAACCTCACTTGGCACTGATTATATATGTTGTTGAATTTGCTATATGTTCTGCACACATAGATTCCTGAAGAATATTGTTTCTTACCTTTCTTTTCATCTAATGTTTTATCTGTGTTTGACTACAAGGCCTCAGACTGGACTCCAAAAACAAGGGACTCAAAAAAAGAAAACAAAAAAGGGGAACAGTTTCCACTGAATTTGTATCTTCTCTTTCATACACACTTGCATGAATTCACCAGTGAAAGCACTTGATTGTTGTTAAGGTTTGTGTTCCTATGGCCCCGCTGCAAGCCTCATGTAATCATGGACATGGCTGAGTCTGGTGTTCATGATTGGTTTGTCATGTGGCACTGGGATTGGTGGTGTGAGTGCTGCACCCACCCACATTTGGAGCCAACATACTGTGTAAGGACAGAAAAAAGGTGTATCTTTTTCTCTCTTGCAGGCTGGTTTGCTGTTTGTAGCTCAAAAGGCTGCCCCCTGGCCCACACCATGCTGCCTTGGAGCCAGGTAAATATAGACTAAACCCTCCAAAAACTGTAAAAATTCAACCTTTCCTTTGATAATTTTGGGCATCAGGTATTTTGTCTCAGCAATGAGAGAAAAATAACGAAGACAATTGTTCTTGGTGGGAAGATTACAAATCTTACTTTTGGTGAAACTTAAATGGCTAAAAAGTCGCTTGTTTATCTTCAAGGGAACTTGGCTTGGTCATGACTTTTTTTTTTTTTTTCATTTTAGGTAAAATTTCAAATGAAGATATTCAAAGTTTTCCATCATTGTCTTTTAAAATGTAAACTAATTTTTTTTGGCTTCCTCAGTCCTGAATTGGAAGGTTTAGCTCCTTCTTTTTCTGATTTGTTTGTTTAGGAGTCTAATAATTGTATTGATCTGAAAATGACTATTTCAGCTTTCAGTAATTTTCTTGAGTGTGTTCATCTGTTCATCTCTATACTACCCTGACTTTAGTGTTTTCTTCCTTCTACTTAGAGTTAATTTTCTCTTCTCTTACAGTTTCTAAAAGTGAGAACTGAAGTTACTGATTTCAGACTTTTCTTCATTTCAAATATAAGAATGTATTCTTATAAATTTTCTCTAAATAACAGCTTAAGAAATGCACAACAAATCTAGCCAGATTGTATTTTGTTTTCTCTCAGTTCACAGTTCCTTGCAATTTTGCTCGTGAATTCATCATTGAAGCAAGAATTAATTAAAAATGATATATTTGATTTTCAAACATTTGAGAACTCTGCACAGATCTTTCTCATATTAATTTCTCATATTAATTTATTAAATTACTTTCTGAATAACCAACATATTTTCATTGATTTGAATCTTTTTAATTTAGTGAGACTTTTTTCATGGCTCATGATGTGATCCTACTCGGTAGTCACTGTGCTCTTGAAAATAATGTATAATCTGCTATTATTAGGTGGAGTGTTCTATAAATGCTAAACCAAGCTGATTGATAGTGCTGTTCACATCCTCTGTATTCAGACTGATTTTCTGTCTCCTTGTTCTATGAAATTTGGAGAGGTATTGAAATCTCTGACTGTAATTATGGTTTATTCTATTTCATTTCACCATTCTATTAGGTTTTTTTTGTATCTCTGAATTAGCTGCATAAAACTTAGTAAATATTATGCCTTCCTTTCTGTTTTATAATGACTTTGTATTTCTGTCTCTCTTTGTCTCTTTTTTGGTTCCTTCCTATCAATTTAAGTTTCTATGATTCAATTTCACTTCCTTTTTGGCTAATGTTTGTAACTTTATTTCTTTTTCCTATTTCTTACTGCATTATTTTAGCATCATGTGTGCTATGAAATCATGAAACTATAATATGTACTATCAAGTGATAAAATACCATGTACTAATCTCAAAAAGTATACATTTCTCATGCTCAACGGTTCTATTATTATCGTTATGTATTTTAGTTTTACATAGGTCAAAAACTCCTCTACACAATATTATTTTTGTTTAACAATTATCTTTAAAAAGAATTAAACTGACAAGAATCATTCTTACAATTTATCATAAATAAATTAGGGAAGTTCAACAAAATAAATTTAGATTAAAATATTTACATTTTGTGTAGATACATAATTTTTCTCTTTTTCACTTTAGCAGAATGGAATTCTTATAATTGAGTTTTATAATGATTACGGTAACTCAGCTTTTGTGTATCTGAAAAAAATTGTAATTGTTGTTTAGTTTCATTTTAAAGGTCAATTTTACTGGTTATAATAATTTTGTTACTTGCCTTTGATTTGCTTGTTTCTTTAGTGCTTTCAGTAGGTTTCTCATTTATTGTCTTAAGTGCATTGCTACTAGGAAAAAAGATGTTGGCATCCTTATCTTGGTTTCATTTTACATAGCTTGCCTCACAAATCTTATGATATTATTTTCTTTGTCATTGGATTGAGAAATTTGAATCCTCGTTGGGATTTTCTTCAAATATTATGACATTTACTGATCTTGGGTCTCTGGGTATATAGAGGTGATCAAACTTGGGACTCTTTTAGCCATTACATTTTATCAAATACTATGGTCTCCCTGCTCACTCCTCATTTATATACTCCATATTCATAGATATTTGACTATTTGATGTTGTCTTCAGCTTACTGATGCTCCAATAAGATGCTTTCCAGAAGCCTGGAAATGCAAAAGTAGCACAAAGTGGAGAATTACACACTGTCTCAGCAGGTTCAGAGACATTTCTTTGCTATGAAAAAATACTATACATGATGTGTAGATGCCACTTAAAAGCTCTCATTCAATAAAAATCAAGCAATATATAAAATTAAATTAATAAAATCAATAGCAGAAATTAGATAAGAAGAAATTGACCCTATAACCAAACAACTATTGGTGCTACTGAATTTACTACTGAGAAGAAAGTTAGAAATGAGCATCTGAATACTACTAAGTGGTATTTTAGATTTTAGTCTGATATACATAATTTAGATTTACTCTGTCAAATATATTTCATTTAACAGAAACATTTTCTCAATGTGTGCTGTTGATTCAGTCATATTTAAATAAATTTTGTCTTCATAAAGGTCTAATTTAAACAACTTGAGTAAGGTTTATTGATTTCAGAGTTGAATGGCTTTTAACAATATTGTGCTCCTATGTAGTCTAACCAGATCCAGTGCACTAAAGCACAGTTGCTTTAGAAATGATAATTTGAGGAATGCATGCCAGTAGACCACAGAAGGAATCTGCCTCCATGAGATTTGCCCTCCAGCAAAGTCTGTGCCTGTAGATTTCACACCCTGGCTACAGCCATCCACCAACTCTAAGCCCACAGTTTTATTTTCCATTTATTTCAATGAGGCATCAGTGCACTGGCCAACTGATCAATCTGATCTTGAATGAGTCCAATCACCTGAGACAGAAAGTAAGTCCAGGAGAGTCAGCACCTCCAGGGAGAAAACAACGGACTGGACAGCAGCACTGGCCTCAAGAAGAGCCCGTGGCTATTGTAAACAAAGGCAACCTGAGGTTTGAACTACAAAATTGAAGAAGACACCCAGTGTGGTGTCCACCAGGTAGCAAGAGATTTTAAACAGGCACCAATTTGGAAGGGCTTAATTGTTTAAGATTGAACCACAGGAAAAGTATAAAACAAATCCACTTTAAGGATTCCAGCATTACCTTCCCACACTGGCTGAGTGAGGGACAGCCACAGAAACAACACATGGAACAGGGCTGATACTGTGAAAATTTTAAACTCAGGTCAGGAAAGATATGGACTGTGCCCTCCATGGTAAGAAACAAGGCCCAAGGAGTGTGGCTTTCAGAGGCAGCTGGATCTGAAAGTCCTGGTATTAAATCCAGCTGGCTAATTGAATCCACCCCTATCCCCACTATCTACATCCTGCAGAGATTAGTGGCCTTACTGCTTTCCCTATCTACCAATATAAACAAGGATATGCCTTAGCTTGGAAAGTTGCCAGTCTGGGGTGCACGAACAAAGGACTGACAGAGTAGGGGGCCACCTTACAGACCCAGAGGCCATTAAGCTAGGTAGAGAAAATCATACCTTGATGGATTCCAAGACTGCAGATCCTAGAAACTAACCACTCATTCAAAAAGACAGTAATATTTTGACTGAATTATGTTTCTTCGTTTTCCATCATTTATTTGAAGGGGTGGGGTTTTTTTCTCCTTTTATCTTTTACTGTTATTTTTTTCTTTTCTCCTTTTTAACTCTTTCTCGCTTCTTTTGTTTTTGCTTTATATTATTCTTTTTTTTTCATTTTCTTGTTTATTCTACTCTTCTATAGACACAACTCTTGAGGACATAGTTGCATGCAAGGACTTTCTGAACAGAAGAATCCTAATGGCCAACAAATAATACCAAGAATCAACAAATGGGATAATATTGAATTTAAAAGTTTCTGCATGGCAAAATAAACAATAGGGTGAATAGACAACTAAGGTAATGTGAAAAAATGTTATACATCTACTTCTTGGACAGAAGACTAATGTCTGGAACATATCAAGAACTCAAAAATATTAGATCCTCCAAAATAAAAAGTTCTACCAAAAATAGACAACAGAAATGAATAGAATAAAATCTTCAGTATTACAAATGGCCCATATGTACATGAAAAATTATACAGAATCACTGGGTATTATAGATACACAAATTGAAACAATAGTGAAATTTCATCTTACTCCAGAAAGAGGCTGTAATCAAGAAATCAAATAAATGCAGTGGGAAAAAAGGAACACTTTTACAGTATTGGTAGGAACAGAAACTAAAACAACCATTATGAAAATCAATATGGAGATTGCTCAGAGAACTACAACTAGACATTTCATTCAACCCAGCTATTTCTCTTCTAGGTATCTTCTCAAAAGAGTTTAAAAAAATACCATATTACAGTGATACAAACTTATCTATATTTATAGCAGTACAATTTATAAATGCTAAATCTTGAAAGCAGCCTGTAAATCCATCAATAGATAAATGAATAAGGGAAATGTGGTACTTATATATGGAGTATTACTCTGCCATAAAGAAGAATAAATGTGAGTAATTTTTAGAAAATTGCTGTACCTTGAGAATCTAATTTTAAATGGAATAAGTCATACACACAAATTCGAATACTGTACAGTTTCTCTTTATGTGGGACAAACAGTATAAAGAGAAAAATATAAGACAGATAATAGGAAATATGAATCTGAGTGTGGTGGCACATGCCTATAATCCCACCACTCAGGAGGCCAAGGCAAGAGGATTGCTAGGAAAAATACTGAAGACAAACAAGTTAAGGATTTGAAGGAATAGATTTGCATTTTGAAAAGCTGTTGTGAGTTGAAATGTAGAGCTTAGAGGACTCTATGTTTTTAAGGCATTTTTATATTTATGAGTTGGATTTTTTATTCAACTTTATCAGGTCATGCCTTAATAAAATGTCATACTTTCAGTAATAAACACATAGGTATGCCTCCAACAAAGCTTGAAAACCAAGCATGATGTCCCTAATAATCTATAACCCACCATGTCATTTTCTTTATAAGCAATTCTTTTTGTTTATAAGCAATTCTTTTTGTACCAAGTAATGCTTAAAATGTCATGCCCCGTGATGAAAACAACCATTGTTTTTCTTCTCCTTTCACAGACTGTTCCCTTATTTTATCAGTCAGAGGTGTCATTTCTGATTTTTCTTAAGTAAGACTTTCTAGCTACATTTTTAAAAAATCTGTTATCCAGAAAGCCTCTGGCACTGAAAATTAAACGTCTCCAGGAATGTTATTGTGCCATTAGGATGTGAACCAACGATGAGTTCTCAGATTTGGTCTCTGTAGAAAATGCTCAGGAGAAGCAAATTTAATTATGGAAACCCTGTAAAATAGGGCTGTAGTTGCTACACTAGGCAACCATTGAGTCTAGGACAAGTCGCTGAACATTTTTCAAGGCTAATTAATACATGACACCATAAATAACATGAATTTTCTATTCTTTATTTAAAGAAACTAGAGCAGTATTACTAAATGAAAAAATGTTAGCAATGTCTGCAACTAGGACAATTAGATTTCTATTTAGAATTCTCTGCAATTATTTTGAATATAAAAGGTGACCCTACAATTTTCCACAACTTTGTTCACAATTAAAATCTTTGTTATACAAGAAAATCTAGACATTGTGCTCATGGACAGTTGTGGAAAGTATTTCAAGAATGATGATGCCTTATCATAATTTGGTGAATGGCAAAAATACAAAGATTCTTATATGTTAAATCATTACTCATTGGTTCAAATGTCTGTGTAAACTATTTTTCATTTATGTCTTTAAAGGACTTAGAATTTGCACTACATCCCTTCTAGCAAGACAGAAACTGGTAAATTAGCTCTGTTGCTATTCCTTGACAAAAATCAATGTGTAAATTGTGAAATGAGTATGTAAATCATGTATTTCTTCAATATCATTAGTTCAAGTCCTACTATCAGCAAGCTCATATTTTCTCTTTTCCAAAATGCTATTTGAAAACTGGTTGCTTCAAACTCAGAGAAATTTCCAGTAGTCAAGAAAGTTAGTGTTTTTTATGAGTACTTAAGATCCCACAAGTCATACAAATTCCACAGTGCACTCGTGTTACTAAATGTGATAAAACTGATGGGTGTCATACAAAGTGGTTTGTGTCTCTCTATATGAATTCACAACCTAATGTAGATTTCTGGAATGGAAAGTGATGTAAAATGTGAGAATAAATAACACTGATTCTAAGATGTATGTATTCCAAAAGTTTTAAACTTTTTATTCAGTTTTAATTGTCAATGTTTGTGTGTGTTTGTGGGGTACAACACAATGCTTTGATCTGTGCATTTGATGTAGTCAAACAAGCTGATTGATTGACATGACCACCACTTTCCCATCTTATTTTCTGTGAGAAGACTACTAAAAATCTTTTAGTCATCTTGAAATATACAATATTTTCTTATTGCCATTGGCCACTAAGGAGTTCAATAGATCATTAAAGCTTATTCCTACATTCTAATTAAAACTTGTTCTCTTTGATCAATATGTCTCCTCCTTCCTCGTCTCTCTTCTCACCTTTCTACTCACTGTCTAAATTACATTCAGAATAAAGAAGGAGGGATAATAAATTATTTTCTTTGATTTTCCTTAGTCTTCAACTCACACAGGAAAAATTTTCCAAAGGGCTTGTCTATACACACATCTTTCTCTGCCTTCAGCATGAGAGTATATCAGGGCATATATCTCAGAAATGGGGAAGCCAGCCCTTCTAATGATTCACTGAACCAAACAAAAATACTAACAATCTAATAACAGATGTATTTATAAGGTACATAGTAAAAACTTATGTATCCTTCCTTTTCTACATAGCACTTTTTGCAAATTCTTACCAAAAAAAAAAAAATAATAAAATAGAAAACTGATCAAAAACACATGACTCTGAAAAAATTAAATTTAAAAATAGGGGTTCATGTAGCAACTCCCCACAAAGAATATAATCATCATGTATGGCAAATAGGTACTAATAAAAAAATAAAACCTGAAAGAAAGCTCATGTTCATTTAAATATGTACTTAATCCTTCAAATAAAAGCAATTTGAATCAATATAAGGAAGTTATTTTTAACTATTGAATTATTTGAAAACAATCAATATTATACTTAGTTCTGTCAAAGGAACAGAAAATCAGGAGATCATAACAGTGATGGGAAGTTAAATGAAGCATATAGAAAATAACCCACCAAAACCTACCAAAATTTAATTGCACCAACTTATTTGTTCAGTTATTCTACTTGTAAGAATTTAAAATGGCTACACAATTTCTTGGATCTGTAAACATGGCAGAGGAAAGTAAATATGCTTATTTTGTTGGTCATTTTAAAATTTTGTCTAAATGACTAGAAGGAATCTATTCATCTATAAATGGTGGTGAAATGGTTGTGTATCATAAATATAAGATACACCAATAAAAGAAAAATAAAATGAAATCATGTGCCAATATAAAATAGTATGAAAACACTGTATAACATAGTCTCATTTGCATCAGGAATGTTAGAAATGGACAGATGGATAGCTAAAACTTTTCATAGATGCCTCTGTAGAAAGTACTTCTAGCTTTAAGTTGACATAATACTTTTTTAGAGCAAAATGATGTGTCTGGATACATCTTTAATATTTTATGTGTATATGTAGTAATATTTTTAAAGTTATCCCTTACCACAGATGCTTTCTTTTAAAATTTGTCCTCTCAGTCAGATGTGGTGGCGCACACCTTTAATCCCAGCACTCGGGAGGCTGAGGTAGTTGGAGTGTTGTGAGTTGGAGGCCGACTTGGGCTACAACGTGAGCTCAAACCTGACCTGAACTACACAGTGCAATGCTGTCTCAAAAAACTAGGGCTGGGAGTTTGGCTCAGTGGCTTAAGTGCCTGCCTGGCAGGTGTGAGGTTGTGAGCCTGATACTCGGTGCCACACATGCAAAAAAATAATAATAAAATTTGTCCTCTCCATCCTCATGATATGAAGCTTGCTAACTCAATTTATATTAAAAATTGAATACATTCAATAGTATCTTAATTATGTTCAAACCTGCAGTTTTAAGGAAAGGTGCTTTTGGTACAGAGGAAATACTGAGAACTTACTCCAGACTGTGCGCAGCCTGTTTCTCACAGCTGTCTTATAAGACGAGCTCTGTAATCTGCATCATTGTTGGCATGTCAGATCTTCTATTAGTTTCCCCAAAGCCGTACAGCAAGATGCAGGACTGGAATTTAAATTGTGGTCTCTAATCAAAGAAAAAAATATTTTAAAATGATATAAATAAAAAATTTTAGGTGGACATTTCCAGGGATGGGAAACATTTCATTCAAAAATGAATTATTTCAATTAAAGTAGGAAACAAAAGGAAATTTAATTGTTCATCTGCTTTTTAGTTACCTTCAGTGCTTGCCTAATTTTTTTTACATTGTATTTGCTTAATACCTCTGAGCCTGTCAGGTCTCATAACGACTCCTCCCAGCCAGAATGGATATGCCACCACCAGTTGGCCAATTGGTGGATATTGTCAGAGGACCTTATGGTCAAAGTGAAGACAGAATAAAAGTCATATTCTGGGAACTCCCCATGATACAGAGCAATGTAAAAAAGAACATAATTTCCATTAAAATTGTACTATGAAACAGACATTCATAGAGAGTAAATAAAAATGTTCATAAAAAGAAATTTTCACACTTTGGAGAAATGGAATGGTCAAAAATGAACAAAATTGCAAAATTCTTCTCAAAGAGAATTTGGGAGGACACGCCCTACCTGAATCTGATAATGCATACTAAACACTTATTGTTTGAATTCACTGAAAAAATAATTCACTACTCAAAAGATTAAGAGTATATACAAAGATAAAGTAAAGAGTAGTAATTCTCATTTCCATAACAAGCACAATGTACCAATATCTTTATAGAGGAATGAAAATCCACACAAAGACATTCTTATATTTTAGATCAGTTATGTTGATTAATAATCAGTTACATTGATTATTCTAGCATACAACTACCCCAAAGGACATCCAGGATTTGATTAATTTGTCATGCTTGACCTACCTATATGAAAGCCATATATGTTATCAGCCCTGTCATTAGGATTTCATGAATTCAGTTTTTATTTTGCAATGTTTTAGCATATACTCTGTGTAACATAATTTACTAGGTATAGAAAAATGATAAATGAATAAGACAGCATCCTTGCACTGAAGAGTTACACCGGATCCTCAGTTACAGCACTGTTTGAATAGTTTAAAATAAATATTGAGCTATCAGAGTGATAACATCAGATGCATTTCCCCACTAAGTTGAAATAAATCAGATTTTATATTTGCGAGAAAATATCTAAATCTTGCACTCAACCTTATGACATGTTGTTCTATTTCTCAACTTCTGTATTATACTGTCAGTCTTTTGATTTTGCAGTCCAGAGGAGATGAAAGCAAAGAATGAGGTTGAAGCAGTCTACTGATGCTTGAATTAAAAAAAAAAAATACGAAAAAACTTCTCTATGCTGACATTAATGGAATAAGTTTTATTCTCGTACAAGCAGAGCAGTAAGCGAACTGGCACTGTCTTCAAAACCAGATTTAGAATCTTGAGTCTTACTGCAGTGTTGGAGACAAGTAAAGTAATAAAACAAAGGAAAAACTCAAAAAAGTGTGAGTGACTGTAGTTGAGGAAATGTCAGTGTGTATCACAGAATCCTACTACATAAATGCATTAGTTAAACCTGTAAAGTTAGGAACTTGACTTCATTTCATCTCTTCCCCAGGACTTCATATTTAGAATTTAGCTTAAAAAAAGTCTGTGTTCTAGAGAAATATTGTATCTTCAAGTAAAACATTTTTAGAGAAAGTGCAATGGCCTATTATATTTAAGTTCTTAAACAAATTAATAGGCTTTGGCAATGTGAATTTGTGTGTATATACAAAGAAAGGTGACAACAAATGATTCCCGGTCTCCGTGCAGGTTTGAGCGCTTTCACATCTGCGTGGTTTTCCGTGCCTGCTTGTTTTATGGCATTTATGCATAAAGCTTTGTGTCAGTTTCATTCCAATCGATTATCTTCATGAGCAGCCAACTTTTATGAAAAATACTGTCAGTAGGAGTTGGAGTAGTGAACCTCATATTATATTTGTACTTGGTTAACTCAATTCCCCCTAGCTTAAACTGAATTTCCTTCTCATGAGTCACATTTCCACCCTCTACCTTGCTCTCCAACCCACCCTGCAACTGCTTACTTTTTGACATTCAATGGATGAGAAAACCTGCGGCCAAGGACGGGATGTCATACACTCTCCAAGTGACTATCTAGCGATGCACACAATCACTTTTCCCCTGCGGTTTATCTTCTAAACTTGAAACTGAGCTAACCAGGGCTTTGTGATGATGGTGGTGGTGGTGTGGTGGTTCAAGTTTTTTCTGTTTTTGTGAATTTCAGTTGTACCTCCCACACTAGAACACTCCCCTCTTAAAATGTGATTAGAAAAATACAAAATGTATTTTTCTAATCAAAGGATCACAGTAAAGAACTTACAAGACTATTATGCTTTTAGGAAGTTTGTTTTAGAATTTATGTTATAAGTTTTTGCTTGCTTCCTTATATTGTTCTTTCTACCATAGGACTCAATGTATTATTTATAATTTGAATTTTTTCTATTAATTTGCTTCAATCAGCTAAAAGTTACGTTTATTTTTTCTTTTACTGTAATTTGTAAAGAAAGAGAGGAGAAAGTATAATTGTGTTTAATCCATTTCAATTTAACTTTATTTTACTATCTTAGTATCTAAAGTTGGTAAATTTACAGGACCATATACATAGCAGTTTAAAATGCAAATTTCTTCAACTTTTGATACAGGAATTTGTATACACACCAAGATCCTTAAGGGATTAAGAGTGATTACATCTCTCTGATTAAAACTCCAGTGCTAGAAATGGATCAAGAGGACATAAAGAAACTTTAGCCAGAACAATTAGACAAGAGGAAAAAAAAGGAATAAAGATAGGAAAAGAAGTTAAATTATCATTATTCACAGATGACATGCTACTTTACATAGAAGACCCCAAAAACTCAACTAAAAACTGATAGATAACAATGAGAAATTCAGTAGCACTGCTAGATATAAAGTTAACACTCAAAAATCAATATCCTTCCTGTAATGAATCACAAACTTACTAAGAGAGAAATCTGGGAAATAATACCTTTCAAAATAGCATCCAAAAAACTGAAATACCTAGGAATCAATCTAATCAAGGATGTAAAAGACATTGAAAACAACAGTACTCTGAAAAAGGAGACTGAAGAGGATATTAGAAAATGGAAAGACATCCCTTGCCCTTGGTTAGGAAGAATTAATATAGTGAAAATGGCCATACTTCCAAAATTGTTACGCAGATTTAAAGCAAATCTGATCAAAATTCAAATAGCATATATCAAAGAATTAGAGAAAACAACCCTAAAATTAATCTGGAACCAGAACAGACCTAAAATAGCAAAGGCAATTCTGGGCAACAAAGGCAAGGCAGGGGGCATCACAATCCCTGACTTGAAATTGTACTATAAAGTTACTGTGATTAAAGAAAAAAATAGTGTGGTACTGGCAAAAGAACAGACCTGAAGATCAATGTAACAGATTAGAAAATAGAGAAACAAATCCAGACATACTAAGCCACCTTATCTTTGACAAAGGTGCAAAAACACATTCACTGGAAGAAAGATAGACTCTTTAATAAATGGTGCTAGAAAAACTGACTCTGCACATGCCAAAGATTAAAAATTGGATCCATATCTTTCATCATGCACTAAACTAAACTGGGAATGGATTAGCAATCTAAATATGAAAACAGAAACATTAAATCTTCTGGAAGATAGAATAGGTAGAATTTTGAAGATACTGGTATAGGCAAAGACTTCATGAATAAAACCCCGAACCCACATGAATTATCACAAAGAATCAACAACTGGGGTCTCATCTTATTAAAAAGTTTTTGCACAGAAAGAGAAACCACCAACAGAGTGAAAAGACAACACACAGTGTGGGAAAAAAATGTTTGCCAGCTGTTCCGCAGACAAAGGATTACAATGAAGAACATAAAAAGAACTCAGAATGATCATAAATTTAAAGACCTAATCCAAAAATGAAAATCTGAGATGAATGCACACTTCTCAAATGAAGAAATACAAATGGCAAATAAATATGTGAAAAAATGTTCCATATCACCAGTCATTCAAGAGATGCAAATTAAAATAAAATTCCACCTCTCCCCAGAAAGAATGGCTATTATCAAGAAATCAACCAATAACAAATGCTGGAGGGACTATAGGAAAAAAAAAGGAACCCTTCTCCACTGTTGCTGAGAGTGTAGACTGGTGCATCAGCGTGGATATTTGTCAAAAAACTAGGATTGGCGATCTCATCTGACCCAGCTATTCTGGGTATCTTCCCAGAACAATTAAAAATATCGTATCATAGCAATGTATGTGCACCCATGTTACAGCAGCACAATTCGTAATAACTAGATCTTGGAAACAACCTAAATGTCCATCAACCAAAGAATGAATGAAAAAGATGCGGTATTTTTATACAATGGAGTACTACTCAGCCATAAAGAAGGATAAACTTGAGATGTTTATAGGTAAATGGGTACAACTAGAGACAATACTCATGAGTGAAATAAATCAGACTCACATGTATATACATCGTATTGTCTTCCTAGTGTGAGAAGCTCAAAGAAATAATATATGTGTGTATATATAACTTTTATATATACATGTATATAACCCATACACATATATAAAATATATATAAATATACATATAACACAAATGGAGAAACATTTATATACCCACACTTATATATAAAGATAGTTAAGATAGTTGTACTACTAATTTCTCTTAGTTCCTTAAAATGAAAGGTTTGTGTTAATATTGTTTGGACAATTAAATGCAGATATCTTGTACTCCAAGTAAAGTAATTTACAGATAACAATATGCAATGTATTAACCATTGCTACTCTCTAATTATCATGTTTTGAAATTTTGTTTTTTCTCTTTAGAATAAAAAAGGACATAAAAAGTTATTGTCTAAAATTTATGCATCTTGTATGATTGTTACAAAGTTTTATTGAATAAGATGAAAACTCTAACCATATAAATAACTTAAAATTATGTAACAAATAATAGAATATACTACCGTGATTTAGAATGATGTTATAGAAGTGCAATACAGAAAACTGTTCACATTGTGTCACTATTTTGCAAAGTTTAAAAGCAGTTATATAATTTTTATAAAAATACTACATAAGTAATAAAAACTGAAAAAGAAATAACAAAATAAGAAAGAGCTTGTCAGTGAACTTATTATTTATATATGCAATATTTTCTACAACAAATGTGATTTTGAAAGTAAATTTTAATTAAAAAACAAGACTAGAAATAAATTCATAAGATTTCATTATTGCCAATGACTTAGCTTTTGTTATTTTCATTTCTTACAATTCATGTAACTATTTTTTAAACCAAAATATTTATTGGAAATTTCAGATTGTATTTGAAGAAACGTTTTAAACTTAGATGTAAAAATTAAGTTAGTTTCACTGAAATATTAGCACAATAAAACAATGGAAGAATTCAGAGAACTTAAAAGAGAGAACTTTAATAAGGATGTGTTCTTTGAGAAAATGGAATGAAAAATTTGAAAACCATTTATTTGCTTCAATACTAACATTCTTTGTCATTTAAAATTTTTTATGTAATAAGCAGTCTTTCAAGTATGACTCCTTTGCCTCGCAAATAACCAAATTAAAATTAACCTTTTTCGTAAGGTAGAAATCCTTGAAGAGAGGCATCTTTGACTGCAGCCCCTGGATAAATATTGTTTGCAAATTTCAGTTTTTCTCTTTGTTCTGCTTTTCTCTATCTACATTCCCAGGCTGCATGCATTGTTCTTACTCCCTCTTGAAATATTTTTCTATTTTTCTTTTTCTATTCAGGAATCTCAGTTTAAAACCATGTCCCTTCTTCCTAAGCATTTCATCAGTTTTCAGTCCCGAACTCATCGATGGAGTTAGGAAGATCTAAAGAGCTAACCTAAGATCATATGAGCTGGACTTTAGAGTGAAATCAACATCATAGGAGTTTTGCAGAATAAAGAAGGCATTTTCTCAATGAAAACAACGGTGTTTGTATAATAAGGGTGAAGTTTGGGCTAGAAAGTCAAATGACATCATTGAGACATGTAATTCAATTTATATTAGTTATTACCTAATCCCACAATTAATGATAGCTTCTTGTAAAGTAATGGAGTAACATTTTATTCAAAAGCCTTACTGAGTTCAAAGCAGTGCTTTTTTTATTTTAAAGTAGTGCTCTAAGTTAGAGGGTGGAACTGATGAGACATTAGTAAAATATAGTTTATTTCCTTTAAAGACACAGGCAGTCTTCAGTAAATAAATAGCCAGATAAATAGTAGATAGCTAAATGGGTAGCTAGCTACCTAGATAGATAGATAGATAGATAGATAGATAGATAGATAGATAGATAATAGATGATGGAAGAGATTTGAACCAAGGGAGTAGAAATCCATGAAAAACAATAGGTATGAGAACTTTTATCTTTACTGTACTAATTATATGACGGAAGAATGCAATTAATTTCTGCTATTTATCTCTAAAATTAAAATTATATTATGCACATATCATATATATTTGAGGGAATTAAAGGTGATTAAGTATCTGAAAGTTCTATACCAAACAGTTAAACATGCTCAAAATAAAGGACTAAAGTTCCACAAACAAATATGTAGTATATGCTGCCTTTACCACCATTTTACTGTCATGTTAGTTCAATCAATTTGCTCTTGGTTTTCATGGCTGATACGATTTTAGAAATAATAACAAACTGAAATAAAATCAATGCATTTGACTGAAATTAATTGAAGTAAATTCAAGCAATAAATGTCCTTACAGTATAAAGAAAAAAACTGAATTGAGAAATTCATTGAGTCATTTGTAAAATTGCTCATAGGAAGAAAATAAGATATAGTCTTAAGTAACTATAAATTAAGTGACCCTTTTAAAAAAAGTATACACATACTCTAACAGAGCCCTCTGCACAAGGCAAATGAGCTGTTTGAATTATTGGTTACACTGGGATAAGTGTGTAAGACATATTCTGTAAAGTGTGAAATAGTAATTCTTTTAGGATCTGATAACCATAAAGTCTCTGTCACAGCTACTCAGCTCTGCCTATGTTACCCAAAAGTAACCACAGACAATATGCATGCAGGTAAGTGTGACCACATGCTAATAAGATCTTACACACAGAAATGTTGCTATATTTGGCCTGAGGGCAGTAGTTTATAGGCCCTTGAATGAGGTAACGGTATCAAAACATTTTTAAGTCAATTTTTTCCTGCTTTTGTCTGGCTCTTATAGCTATCTACCAAAAAAGCAAAGTAGAAGAAAATATTATAAAACTTTAAATTTACTATGATAAAAGGTCATGATATATAACAACCTGAAGGTAAAAATGTTGATGATTCTAAGTCCCATTTTAACCTGATTTAACAGAGTAATGCAATTTTATGCAAAACTTCCAAGTTGCCATCCAGTTTCTCAACTTCCTTACCATAAAGAGTACTACTTTGATTAATAGCAGTTAAAAACTCAAACTGAATTAAAATAGTGACAGATCGACTTTATAACTTGTCACAAGACACAAAAACATCTTAGCAGTCAAAGGCTTTAATGAATGTGGGTCTTTCTTACACCTTCTTCGGGAAAGCCAGTCTTCTGCTTTTAACTGCCAAGACGGCACACAGGAGCAGTGCTGCGAGTCTGCATGAATGTGTGTACGCGTGACATCTGCTCCAGTACACAGATGCACACTTATCTATGAAAAAGCATAAAAAAGTGGGAAATACACTACTTATTGTTTTTAATTTCCCAAAGTCATTCCACTATTCCTCTGGTAACAACTCTCCCAACTTGAGGAACGAATATTCTGCACTCTAACCGTGAAAAGCTCCCATTCCCTGAACACAGGGCTGCATTCCTGTCCCAAGCACAGCCTGAGGACAATCTGTCCTTTCCTAACAAGTGCTTGACTGGCGTCTGGTGAAACTGATGAGACAAGGGTTATGAGACAAGAAGGCCAGGGCTGTTCAAACCGTGTTTGATAAGTTTCCACAAAGAAATAAAACAATGTATTCCCCTAATAGTACACTAAGCCGGGCGTGGTGGCGCACGCCTTTAATCCCAGCACTCGGGAGGCTGAGGTAGGTGGAGCGTTGTGAGTTCGAGGCCGGCTTGGGCTACAACGCAAGCGCAAGGCCAACCTGAGCTACATAGTGCGACCCTGCCTCAAAAAACCAGGACTGGGAGTTTGGCTCAGTGGCTCAAGTGCCTGTCTGATAGGCGCGAGGTTGTGAGGTCAATCCCTGGTGCCACAAAAAAAAAAAAAAAAAAAAAAAAAACTACACTAAGTAAGTGTTAGCATTGCTCCTTCTTACTGTCCCAATGCACTAATAATATACAGTAATGACTTTAAACATTTTGACAGGAAATTGCAAAGTTCACATAAGAATTTCTTCTTTAAGATCAACTTTCATGTTTGCAGTTGTTATTTTTAATGCTCTGCATGGCTGCATCTTCCTTCTAGATAGATAGATGCACACATATTCACACACACACACACACACACACACACATGCACATGCATAGAAATCAACAATTAATGCTCTCAGAAAAAATAGTGTTTTTTGTGTTATAGAATAATGAGTGAGGCTGGTCAGAAATGGTATCTCTATTATATAATGGTCCTTTCAAGAAAGTTTTGAAATTCTGTGTCATCATTTTTATTCTTTTCTGCTTTTACAATAAAAAAGAAGAAGAAACTTACTACCTGCCATCTCCCACTCCCTCATTTCAAATGTGAATAATTTAAGAAGCAGTGATTCACTGAGCCATGGTCATGCAGGAATCAAAAGCTGAGAGCTC